>JBBAGI010000170.1:0-86643 GCA_037127475.1 Arma custos | reverse complement strand
AGATGGATGGCGGCAATACAAACAAAAATATGGCGGACATAAAGAATGGGTCGGCAACCTTTCATCTCAATTCCAGGTATAATAAAATATGGCCCTCCTAGGGAAATCCCGACTACCTAGGCGACCTTTTGGCGGACTAAGCCATAAACCAAACGTTTATGACTACCAGGGAAATCCCTACTATCTAGGCGATCTTTTTCCCTTTTCTTCGGGTTAAAAACGTTTACGACTAGAATTTTACTTATATAGTGTATTTACTAGGGAAATCCGTACTAATTTGGCGACCGTCCCCCCTCCCCCCCCCCCTCCTTTTTCTGCGGATTAAGTCCTAAGCCTAAGCCAAACATACCAGAATTTCTGTACATAGTGCAATTTATATTCCCTTATCAATTCTTATTTGCCTTATTACTTACAAAATAATATTAAAAATCTTCTGACATAAAGTGATTCCGATGAATGGAGTGATGGTATTGTCCGGTAGGTAGCAGTCTGAGGTAAATACACATTGTGGGGTGGGGAGCAGCGGCGAAAAGCGATTGGTCCGCGCAAAGCTGCAAATGGGTATATACGAAGCGGCATTAAAATTCGAAAGCATATATTTCTCGTCAACGACAGAGAACACATAGAGCAGAAGAATGTCCGGACGTGGTAAAGGTGGTAAAGCCAAGGGAAAGGCAAAGACCCGATCATCTAGGGCAGGGCTCCAGTTCCCCGTGGGTCGTATCCACCGTCTTCTCAGGAAAGGTAACTACGCAGAGAGAGTGGGAGCAGGAGCTCCGGTATACCTCGCAGCAGTCATGGAGTACCTGGCTGCAGAAGTTCTCGAGTTGGCCGGCAACGCCGCTCGTGATAATAAGAAAACCAGGATCATTCCGCGTCACCTCCAGCTCGCTATTAGGAACGACGAGGAGTTGAACAAGCTGCTGTCGGGAGTCACCATCGCTCAAGGCGGAGTACTTCCCAACATCCAGGCCGTTCTACTGCCGAAGAAGACAGAGAAGAGCTCTTAAGCCTAAAAGACGGCGAGCTCCTCGCGACCTTCTCTTTTCAACGGCCCTTTTCAGGGCCACAAATTGGATGAAGAACTTTCGACCGCAATACTTATAAACTTGGTATGTTAAGTAAGAGGAATTAAGAATTTATCAAACATCATAGGTTTGACTATCCGGTTGGGTAAAGTTACGGGATCGGAAATTATGTTGTGTACATACTCAATAATAATAATAATAATAATTGTTCCGTAACAGGCAACCATCATAATGAAGAACAATGCATTCGTTCACTTGCACAGTTCTAATGAACGCAGTTAATAGAACCGAGGAAAATAAACACTACAGGACGTCATCATACATAATCAAAGAAATGTATTGAATTTCAGAATCGATAGATAAACGAAATTTTGTTTTATACAAACGGTCGTCATATAATCTTCAGCTGATTGATGGTGATTTGAATATATCATCAGTAAATCATGAATAATGAAAGGAACCAAAACCATCCTTTTTTTTTTTTTTTTTTTTTTTTTTTTTTTTTTTTTTTTTTTTTTTTTATCCCGGCGAAAAAGGAGCTCTACATTTTTATTTCTCCTAATAAAACAAACACAAACGCTCACGCACACACCAAACCTATCAAATTGAATGAGTCGCGTAAACGGACCACCAGAGGGCATACCAACCGCTCGTGTTTGGACCAATCGGAAGGAAAGACCTAGCTATATAAACAAGGAGGTAGAAAATTTTGGCCAAGCAGTCGAATATCGTTCTCTGACCTGCAAAGATGACTGGACGTGGCAAGGGTGGAAAGGGTCTGGGCAAAGGAGGAGCCAAAAGACATAGGAAAGTACTCCGAGACAACATCCAAGGTATCACCAAACCCGCCATCAGGAGGTTGGCCAGGCGAGGAGGTGTGAAGCGTATTTCGGGTCTCATTTATGAGGAGACCAGAGGTGTGTTGAAGGTGTTCTTGGAAAACGTTATCCGTGACGCAGTCACCTACACCGAACACGCCAAGAGGAAGACCGTCACCGCCATGGATGTCGTCTACGCTCTCAAGAGGCAGGGCCGTACTCTGTACGGTTTCGGCGGTTAAGTTCGACGTCGTGTGTACCTGGCGACCTGGGGAAAGTTTCAACGGCCCTTTTCAGGGCCACCAATAATTATTAGACAGACTTTCTTAATTAAGTTAATCACTTCTATCAGTGTGAATTATTCCTTTCAAAATAAAATAATTGTCGGAATTTTGATGGAGAGTCATTGCTCGATCATCGATACGGCTATCATCGATAGTTGTTTTGCAAATCTATAAATATTTACTTGTCTACTACACCCACCGACGAACAATTGCAATACATCCAATCGCTTGATCGATAATGGTAATTATTAGAGTTGATTAAAAGTTGAAAACGAGATATGCTAATATTCTCCATTTAAGTGAATGTAGATCAATTAACGGAATTTGGCTTAATATGAGAAAACCCTTCCGGAAGTAAGAGAAACGAATTAATTGTTGAAAAATAAAGAAATGGCATGTTTCATAATTTACGGACGTCCAAAAAATTAGGTATCTATCTGTTAAAGACTTAGTACAGGGTAAAACAAAAAAAAAAAGTCAACAAAGTCGCCAACGATGATTGGCGGGTGGAACCCCCCACCCTTCCAGTTCCACCTATATAAAGGAGGGGCACGGAAACAAAATTTTTATTACTGTAAGATGGCTCGTACCAAGCAGACCGCTAGGAAATCGACAGGAGGCAAGGCTCCGAGGAAGCAGCTGGCTACCAAAGCCGCCAGGAAGAGTGCACCAGCCACCGGAGGTGTTAAGAAACCTCACAGGTATAGGCCCGGAACAGTAGCACTCAGAGAAATCAGGAGGTACCAGAAAAGTACCGAGTTGCTTATTAGGAAACTCCCGTTCCAGAGGTTGGTGAGGGAGATCGCTCAGGACTTCAAGACCGACCTGAGATTCCAGAGTTCCGCCGTCATGGCCCTCCAGGAGGCCAGCGAAGCTTATCTCGTAGGTCTCTTCGAGGATACCAATTTGTGCGCAATCCACGCCAAGAGGGTCACCATCATGCCCAAGGATATCCAGCTTGCTCGCCGTATCCGCGGAGAACGAGCTTAAGAGGTCCGTCCGCACCCTGCCGTACTTTCAACGGCCCTTTTCAGGGCCACCAAATTAGACGTAATCCTTTCTATCAGAATGTAACCTCTCGTTGGGTATTCTGCATGGATAGAGGAAACAATTGCTTTAAAGTTACAGCTATACGTTCTTATGACATTTGCATTGCGAAAACATATCAATCCTCGATGTTGTTGATAAATAAATGAAATATAATAGTGAACTATTATATATGAAGTTATTAGAAACGTTCGAAAACTACGGACCGGTGTAATCCATTCGAATCGATTAGGAAAGTAACCAACCCCCTTTTAATGTAACAATTTAAAAAACGCTCGCACATACATACATACATACGTGTGTATATATATATATATATATATATGTATATATATATATATATATATATATATATATATATATATATATATATAGACACACACACACTCACATTTCCGCCATTTTTTATTTCTGATCGCTTGCTGGAAATGAAAGTCTGAAAGCCACGCACTCTGGAACGGTTTATGCGCACTTTGGTCAAGGTTACCGATACAACCGCGAGACTGCGCTGCTCGCTTCACCACGATTGGGCCGCTTGGCCGACAACGAATCGAATATAAATAGACCCTTCAATGCCGTTTCAAAACACTTCGGTTTCAGCTGACATACAGTCAACATGCCACCAAAGGCGAGCGGTAAAGCCATGAAGAAGGCCGGGAAGGCCCAGAAGAATATCTCCAAATCCGACAAGAAGAAGAAGCGGAGGAGGAAGGAGAGCTACGCTATCTACATCTACAAGGTGCTGAAGCAGGTCCACCCGGATACTGGAGTCTCATCAAAGGCTATGAGTATCATGAACAGTTTCGTCAACGATATTTTCGAACGTATCGCTGCCGAAGCCTCACGCCTCTCCCACTACAACAAGAGGTCGACCATCACGAGCAGGGAAATCCAGACCGCGGTGAGGCTCCTACTTCCCGGAGAATTGGCCAAGCACGCTGTCAGCGAAGGTACAAAGGCCGTTACCAAGTACACTAGCTCTAAGTAACGAGTTAATCGTTCATAGGCTGATTTCAACGGCCCTTTTCAGGGCCACCAATAGACATAGCACGCTTTCTATTTTAATGTGAAATGTACTCCGTATTATACGTAAATTTTTGTTATTATTGCCTATCGAAAAAATACTAGTGTCATAGCTTATCATATCCAATCCACATGTTGGAAGCGAGGTGTAAACTGACAACATATATCTTATCCATCTACGTTTCGAATATCTCTATTTACTATCATCTCGCCATACTTGTCTCAGATCATGAACCTACACCATTACATTTACGCACGTATATATGTAATGTAACTCCTACTTATCCGAATAACCCCCTGCGGCCAGTGGATTGTTTATTTTCCAACATACACTTTGAGTTGTCCCTTTAATTAGCATTCGTTAATCTTGTTTACTGCAAAAAATCTGGCGGATATACCTAAGATGGCGGAAATTAGCAGAATGAACTGTATAAACAAAAATATGGCGGTCAACAACAAAAGGGCGGCGACCTTTGATGTCCATTCCAGGTACGAATCATAAACTAATATTAACTATATGCCTTCCCCTGCTCTGGAAATCCCTAATACCAAAGGCGACCTTCCCCTTTCCTCCGAGAAAACGCGATAAGCGGTTTTTTTTTGTTTTTGTTTTTTTTTAACACGCTTTCTGTTCTAATGTGAAATGTACGCCATACCATGGCCATTTAGTAATAAGTAGTTAAAACACACTCAATGCTCGAAAAAAAAAGACTCGGACAATAATACTATATAATCAAATAAGTGAAAAATAAGTTTTAAGTTGAAAATTAAGAAAGGTGCGGCGACCTATGATGTCCATTGCAGGTATGATAAAGTATGACCCTCATGGGGAAATCCCCAATACCTAGGCGACCCTTTTCCCTTTCCTTCGGATTAAGCCATAAACGTCGACAGTGTAATTTATGTTCCTTTATTAGTCCTTCTAACCGTGTATGATTTATTATTATGACCACCAAATAAGTCCTAATAAGAATGAATAAGTCCAGCAATGTACAAATAAATACAATGTGAAGATAAATGCGGTAAATCCTATTTCGGACCATCGGAACAATACTTACAGCATAGAGTGTACCGACACAAATATAGTTTTGATACAATAATAAAAACCCTAATAAACTAGATCAAACAGCTATCGCTACACATTTTAGAAATACACAACATACATTCAAATTCGAGAAACCTAAAATAATACACCAAGAGAAAAATTGGTTTTAACGGAATATAAAAGAAATTATAGCTACAGAGAAGTACAAAAAGTCGCACTGTAAACAAAACAAAATAAAAAAATCGGATGTTCAAGGTCTAAGTTCGTGTTATGCAAATTTAATTAATTCTCAATGAAATAATAATAGAAATAATCTAATATCATTCTACAGTTATATAAAAATGCTGTTGTTAAAAATAGATTTCTTACTCGTTGATCATGGCTATTGCAATATAAACATTTTATGAAATATTGCGAAGTAACTGATTGATGATAAACTGATCTATTCTTTGGAACTTGTAACTTACACCCTATCCAATTACATCTTACACGTGTCATTTTAATTTTTATTTTAGTGTGCTATTTAATGTTTTAACTAAAAGCTCATTTTTCACTGTTAGGTCATGAGTAAGTATGAGACTAACCTAGGCTCGAAACGTCGACTGAAGAGGCTTAAGAAAAGACTGAAACTCATAAACATATACCTAATTTACATAACAGTCAAAATAAGTAGAAACCTAAGTAGAAACCAATATATATATATATATATATATATATATATATATATATATATATATATATGTATGTATGTATGTATGTATGTATGTATGTATATATGTATATGAAATAGGCGACGGGATAACGGCAAGATTATAAAATAGGACAACGACAAAAAAAAAAAATATGATCATGTATACACCGATTCACAAACAAACAGATGAAAGGTCAAATCAGGAAGCATGCTTCGTTTTGTTTTGTTTTTCCTTAATAAATTTAAACGTTATTTATTTTTCCTTTTCCCCTTTATGGGTCTCTTTAGGGTCATACATACATACATACATACATACATACATACATACATACATACAACGTTTTGACGACCCATTACCGATGATCCGCCGCCGGACGGGCGGAGACAGTGCACAGTGCGCCCATGCCTTTTCTACATGTTATTAACGAGTTGCCACTAGCAAAGCTCATAGGAAACCGGTCCTTTATTTAATACGAGACGATCGATCAAAGGCCCCTTATTGCAAAGGAAAGATGATCCAGCGGTTAAATAATATTTTAGAGAACCAGTCGGTAAAGATGACATAGGACAGCATCGGATGAGTGCTAACAACCCCAGAATGAATCCGTTTCCACGAGGAATGAAAGCTGTGAAACAATCCAAAGCCCGTGGATTCTGAAAGGTTAATGGTTCCAAAAGAGTGAGGCTTTGTTGAAAAATCTCGAGCACGAGGCAGAAGTAATTTAAAAATGACTATTTTGAGAAGAGTTGGAGAGAAGACGACCGGTCTCTGAGATTCAGCGGTCGTTTAAGACTAGGTCCGAGTTTTTGGAGAACGCCTGGCCGCACGTATGTGAGGAGGAAAGTAAGGAGAAATGGCACCGAAAATCGTACGTCGTTAAATGGGTCTACGGAAAAGCAGAGGGGAGTTTACAGATACAAATTGAACACAAAACAATCCAAGGGAGAAATAATTCTGGGAATAAGAAGTGTGGTGTCTCCGTTACGGTCCGTCCTGCTTTACAAAAGCGAAACGAAACACGCTGCGAAAAAAGGTACACTAGCGAACCTATTGTGAAAATGACTGAAACTGCAACAGAAGCCGCTGCTCCGACAACCCCGGCGACGCCCAAGGCGAAGAAGGGTAAGGCCGCTGCAGCAGCCGGCGCCAAGAAACCCAAGACCGCGCCTACTCATCCACCCGTTTCTCAGATGGTGACAGCTGCGATCAAGTCTCTCAAAGAGAGAGGTGGATCATCTACCCAGGCTATCAAGAAATATATCAGCTCGACGTACAAGATCGATGCGGAGAAAAAGTCGCACTTTATCAAAAAGTACCTCGTATCCGCCGTTGCTTCCGGCTCGCTCGTTCAGACCAAGGGTAAAGGGGCATCGGGCTCTTTTAAACTCGCCGGAGCAGGAGGTGAAGGCAAGAAAGTAGCGGCTACAAAGAAGGCCCCAGCTAAGCCGTCCGTCGCTATAAAATCCAAGGCACCAAAGGCTAAACCTGCGGCAACGAAAAAGGCCGCTGCTGCACCTAAGGCTAAGAAGACCAAGAAGCCACCAACCGCCGCCAAGACTCCAAAGCCCAAGGTGGCCAAGGCGAAACCCGCCACGACACCTAAGGCGAAGAAGGCACCGGCGAAAAAGGCACCTGCCAAGAAGCCAGCGGCCAAGAAGGCTTCACCGAAGAAGAAGTAGGTCGTTTTCCCCCTAACCGCTGCCTCCTCAAGGAGGAGTGATTTTAAACGGCTCTTTTCAGAGCCACTAAAAATACGCACACATACTTTCTACCGAGCTTGCTAACTGTTGCCCTTCGATCACACATGGATTTTATGGATTACAGTATTAGATGAGACAAAATAATACGCGTGCGCCAAACAATAACATCTAATACCCCCCCCCCTCCTTAATAATTAATTGTCAACCTATTTCATTAGGACGCATAGAGACCGTTTTACTATTAACTAACTTGTTGAGTATGAAATCCGTAATTCCTGAGTGTATAACATCTAAGATGGATGGCGGCAATACAAACAAAAATATGGCGGACATAAAGAATGGGTCGGCAACCTTTCATCTCAATTCCAGGTATAATAAAATATGGCCCTCCTAGGGAAATCCCGACTACCTAGGCGACCTTTTGGCGGACTAAGCCATAAACCAAACGTTTATGACTACCAGGGAAATCCCTACTATCTAGGCGATCTTTTTCCCTTTTCTTCGGGTTAAAAACGTTTACGACTAGAATTTTACTTATATAGTGTATTTACTAGGGAAATCCGTACTAATTTGGCGACCGTCCCCCCTCCCCCCCCCCCCTCCTTTTTCTGCGGATTAAGTCCTAAGCCTAAGCCAAACATACCAGAATTTCTGTACATAGTGCAATTTATATTCCCTTATCAATTCTTATTTGCCTTATTACTTACAAAATAATATTAAAAATCTTCTGACATAAAGTGATTCCGATGAATGGAGTGATGGTATTGTCCGGTAGGTAGCAGTCTGAGGTAAATACACATTGTGGGGTGGGGAGCAGCGGCGAAAAGCGATTGGTCCGCGCAAAGCTGCAAATGGGTATATACGAAGCGGCATTAAAATTCGAAAGCATATATTTCTCGTCAACGACAGAGAACACATAGAGCAGAAGAATGTCCGGACGTGGTAAAGGTGGTAAAGCCAAGGGAAAGGCAAAGACCCGATCATCTAGGGCAGGGCTCCAGTTCCCCGTGGGTCGTATCCACCGTCTTCTCAGGAAAGGTAACTACGCAGAGAGAGTGGGAGCAGGAGCTCCGGTATACCTCGCAGCAGTCATGGAGTACCTGGCTGCAGAAGTTCTCGAGTTGGCCGGCAACGCCGCTCGTGATAATAAGAAAACCAGGATCATTCCGCGTCACCTCCAGCTCGCTATTAGGAACGACGAGGAGTTGAACAAGCTGCTGTCGGGAGTCACCATCGCTCAAGGCGGAGTACTTCCCAACATCCAGGCCGTTCTACTGCCGAAGAAGACAGAGAAGAGCTCTTAAGCCTAAAAGACGGCGAGCTCCTCGCGACCTTCTCTTTTCAACGGCCCTTTTCAGGGCCACAAATTGGATGAAGAACTTTCGACCGCAATACTTATAAACTTGGTATGTTAAGTAAGAGGAATTAAGAATTTATCAAACATCATAGGTTTGACTATCCGGTTGGGTAAAGTTACGGGATCGGAAATTATGTTGTGTACATACTCAATAATAATAATAATAATAATTGTTCCGTAACAGGCAACCATCATAATGAAGAACAATGCATTCGTTCACTTGCACAGTTCTAATGAACGCAGTTAATAGAACCGAGGAAAATAAACACTACAGGACGTCATCATACATAATCAAAGAAATGTATTGAATTTCAGAATCGATAGATAAACGAAATTTTGTTTTATACAAACGGTCGTCATATAATCTTCAGCTGATTGATGGTGATTTGAATATATCATCAGTAAATCATGAATAATGAAAGGAACCAAAACCATCCTTTTTTTTTTTTTTTTTTTTTTTTTTTTTTTTTTTTTTTTTTTTTTTTATCCCGGCGAAAAAGGAGCTCTACATTTTTATTTCTCCTAATAAAACAAACACAAACGCTCACGCACACACCAAACCTATCAAATTGAATGAGTCGCGTAAACGGACCACCAGAGGGCATACCAACCGCTCGTGTTTGGACCAATCGGAAGGAAAGACCTAGCTATATAAACAAGGAGGTAGAAAATTTTGGCCAAGCAGTCGAATATCGTTCTCTGACCTGCAAAGATGACTGGACGTGGCAAGGGTGGAAAGGGTCTGGGCAAAGGAGGAGCCAAAAGACATAGGAAAGTACTCCGAGACAACATCCAAGGTATCACCAAACCCGCCATCAGGAGGTTGGCCAGGCGAGGAGGTGTGAAGCGTATTTCGGGTCTCATTTATGAGGAGACCAGAGGTGTGTTGAAGGTGTTCTTGGAAAACGTTATCCGTGACGCAGTCACCTACACCGAACACGCCAAGAGGAAGACCGTCACCGCCATGGATGTCGTCTACGCTCTCAAGAGGCAGGGCCGTACTCTGTACGGTTTCGGCGGTTAAGTTCGACGTCGTGTGTACCTGGCGACCTGGGGAAAGTTTCAACGGCCCTTTTCAGGGCCACCAATAATTATTAGACAGACTTTCTTAATTAAGTTAATCACTTCTATCAGTGTGAATTATTCCTTTCAAAATAAAATAATTGTCGGAATTTTGATGGAGAGTCATTGCTCGATCATCGATACGGCTATCATCGATAGTTGTTTTGCAAATCTATAAATATTTACTTGTCTACTACACCCACCGACGAACAATTGCAATACATCCAATCGCTTGATCGATAATGGTAATTATTAGAGTTGATTAAAAGTTGAAAACGAGATATGCTAATATTCTCCATTTAAGTGAATGTAGATCAATTAACGGAATTTGGCTTAATATGAGAAAACCCTTCCGGAAGTAAGAGAAACGAATTAATTGTTGAAAAATAAAGAAATGGCATGTTTCATAATTTACGGACGTCCAAAAAATTAGGTATCTATCTGTTAAAGACTTAGTACAGGGTAAAACAAAAAAAAAAAGTCAACAAAGTCGCCAACGATGATTGGCGGGTGGAACCCCCCACCCTTCCAGTTCCACCTATATAAAGGAGGGGCACGGAAACAAAATTTTTATTACTGTAAGATGGCTCGTACCAAGCAGACCGCTAGGAAATCGACAGGAGGCAAGGCTCCGAGGAAGCAGCTGGCTACCAAAGCCGCCAGGAAGAGTGCACCAGCCACCGGAGGTGTTAAGAAACCTCACAGGTATAGGCCCGGAACAGTAGCACTCAGAGAAATCAGGAGGTACCAGAAAAGTACCGAGTTGCTTATTAGGAAACTCCCGTTCCAGAGGTTGGTGAGGGAGATCGCTCAGGACTTCAAGACCGACCTGAGATTCCAGAGTTCCGCCGTCATGGCCCTCCAGGAGGCCAGCGAAGCTTATCTCGTAGGTCTCTTCGAGGATACCAATTTGTGCGCAATCCACGCCAAGAGGGTCACCATCATGCCCAAGGATATCCAGCTTGCTCGCCGTATCCGCGGAGAACGAGCTTAAGAGGTCCGTCCGCACCCTGCCGTACTTTCAACGGCCCTTTTCAGGGCCACCAAATTAGACGTAATCCTTTCTATCAGAATGTAACCTCTCGTTGGGTATTCTGCATGGATAGAGGAAACAATTGCTTTAAAGTTACAGCTATACGTTCTTATGACATTTGCATTGCGAAAACATATCAATCCTCGATGTTGTTGATAAATAAATGAAATATAATAGTGAACTATTATATATGAAGTTATTAGAAACGTTCGAAAACTACGGACCGGTGTAATCCATTCGAATCGATTAGGAAAGTAACCAACCCCCTTTTAATGTAACAATTTAAAAAACGCTCGCACATACATACATACATACGTGTGTATATATATATATATATATATATATGTATATATATATATATATATATATATATATATATATATATATATATATATATATATATATATATATATATATAGACACACACACACTCACATTTCCGCCATTTTTTATTTCTGATCGCTTGCTGGAAATGAAAGTCTGAAAGCCACGCACTCTGGAACGGTTTATGCGCACTTTGGTCAAGGTTACCGATACAACCGCGAGACTGCGCTGCTCGCTTCACCACGATTGGGCCGCTTGGCCGACAACGAATCGAATATAAATAGACCCTTCAATGCCGTTTCAAAACACTTCGGTTTCAGCTGACATACAGTCAACATGCCACCAAAGGCGAGCGGTAAAGCCATGAAGAAGGCCGGGAAGGCCCAGAAGAATATCTCCAAATCCGACAAGAAGAAGAAGCGGAGGAGGAAGGAGAGCTACGCTATCTACATCTACAAGGTGCTGAAGCAGGTCCACCCGGATACTGGAGTCTCATCAAAGGCTATGAGTATCATGAACAGTTTCGTCAACGATATTTTCGAACGTATCGCTGCCGAAGCCTCACGCCTCTCCCACTACAACAAGAGGTCGACCATCACGAGCAGGGAAATCCAGACCGCGGTGAGGCTCCTACTTCCCGGAGAATTGGCCAAGCACGCTGTCAGCGAAGGTACAAAGGCCGTTACCAAGTACACTAGCTCTAAGTAACGAGTTAATCGTTCATAGGCTGATTTCAACGGCCCTTTTCAGGGCCACCAATAGACATAGCACGCTTTCTATTTTAATGTGAAATGTACTCCGTATTATACGTAAATTTTTGTTATTATTGCCTATCGAAAAAATACTAGTGTCATAGCTTATCATATCCAATCCACATGTTGGAAGCGAGGTGTAAACTGACAACATATATCTTATCCATCTACGTTTCGAATATCTCTATTTACTATCATCTCGCCATACTTGTCTCAGATCATGAACCTACACCATTACATTTACGCACGTATATATGTAATGTAACTCCTACTTATCCGAATAACCCCCTGCGGCCAGTGGATTGTTTATTTTCCAACATACACTTTGAGTTGTCCCTTTAATTAGCATTCGTTAATCTTGTTTACTGCAAAAAATCTGGCGGATATACCTAAGATGGCGGAAATTAGCAGAATGAACTGTATAAACAAAAATATGGCGGTCAACAACAAAAGGGCGGCGACCTTTGATGTCCATTCCAGGTACGAATCATAAACTAATATTAACTATATGCCTTCCCCTGCTCTGGAAATCCCTAATACCAAAGGCGACCTTCCCCTTTCCTCCGAGAAAACGCGATAAGCGGTTTTTTTTTGTTTTTGTTTTTTTTTAACACGCTTTCTGTTCTAATGTGAAATGTACGCCATACCATGGCCATTTAGTAATAAGTAGTTAAAACACACTCAATGCTCGAAAAAAAAAGACTCGGACAATAATACTATATAATCAAATAAGTGAAAAATAAGTTTTAAGTTGAAAATTAAGAAAGGTGCGGCGACCTATGATGTCCATTGCAGGTATGATAAAGTATGACCCTCATGGGGAAATCCCCAATACCTAGGCGACCCTTTTCCCTTTCCTTCGGATTAAGCCATAAACGTCGACAGTGTAATTTATGTTCCTTTATTAGTCCTTCTAACCGTGTATGATTTATTATTATGACCACCAAATAAGTCCTAATAAGAATGAATAAGTCCAGCAATGTACAAATAAATACAATGTGAAGATAAATGCGGTAAATCCTATTTCGGACCATCGGAACAATACTTACAGCATAGAGTGTACCGACACAAATAAGTTTTGATACAATAATAAAAACCCTAATAAACTAGATCAAACAGCTATCGCTACACATTTTAGAAATACACAACATACATTCAAATTCGAGAAACCTAAAATAATACACCAAGAGAAAAATTGGTTTTAACGGAATATAAAAGAAATTATAGCTACAGAGAAGTACAAAAAGTCGCACTGTAAACAAAACAAAATAAAAAAATCGGATGTTCAAGGTCTAAGTTCGTGTTATGCAAATTTAATTAATTCTCAATGAAATAATAATAGAAATAATCTAATATCATTCTACAGTTATATAAAAATGCTGTTGTTAAAAATAGATTTCTTACTCGTTGATCATGGCTATTGCAATATAAACATTTTATGAAATATTGCGAAGTAACTGATTGATGATAAACTGATCTATTCTTTGGAACTTGTAACTTACACCCTATCCAATTACATCTTACACGTGTCATTTTAATTTTTATTTTAGTGTGCTATTTAATGTTTTAACTAAAAGCTCATTTTTCACTGTTAGGTCATGAGTAAGTATGAGACTAACCTAGGCTCGAAACGTCGACTGAAGAGGCTTAAGAAAAGACTGAAACTCATAAACATATACCTAATTTACATAACAGTCAAAATAAGTAGAAACCTAAGTAGAAACCAATATATATATATATATATATATATATATATATATATATATATATATGTATGTATGTATGTATGTATGTATGTATGTATATATGTATATGAAATAGGCGACGGATAACGGCAAGATTATAAAATAGGACAACGACAAAAAAAAAAAATATGATCATGTATACACCGATTCACAAACAAACAGATGAAAGGTCAAATCAGGAAGCATGCTTCGTTTTGTTTTGTTTTCCTTAATAAATTTAAACGTTATTTATTTTTCCTTTTCCCCTTTATGGGTCTCTTAGGGTCATACGATACATACATACATACATACATACATACATACATACAACGTTTTTGACGACCCCATTACCGATGATCCGCCGCCGGACGGGCGGAGACAGTGCACAGTGCGCCCATGCCTTTTCTACATGTTATTAACGAGTTGCCACTAGCAAAGCTCATAGGAAACCGGTCCTTTATTTAATACGAGACGATCGATCAAAGGCCCCTTATTGCAAAGGAAAGATGATCCAGCGGTTAAATAATATTTTAGAGAACCAGTCGGTAAAGATGACATAGGACAGCATCGGATGAGTGCTAACAACCCCAGAATGAATCCGTTTCCACGAGGAATGAAAGCTGTGAAACAATCCAAAGCCCCGTGGATTCTGAAAGGTTAATGGTTCCAAAAGAGTGAGGCTTTGTTGAAAAATCTCGAGCACGAGGCAGAAGTAATTTAAAAATGACTATTTTGAGAAGAGTTGGAGAGAAGACGACCGGTCTCTGAGATTCAGCGGTCGTTTAAGACTAGGTCCGAGTTTTTGGAGAACGCCTGGCCGCACGTATGTGAGGAGGAAAGTAAGGAGAAATGGCACCGAAAATCGTACGTCGTTAAATGGGTCTACGGAAAAGCAGAGGGGAGTTTACAGATACAAATTGAACACAAAACAATCCAAGGGAGAAATAATTCTGGGAATAAGAAGTGTGGTGTCTCCGTTACGGTCCGTCCTGCTTTACAAAAGCGAAACGAAACACGCTGCGAAAAAAGGTACACTAGCGAACCTATTGTGAAAATGACTGAAACTGCAACAGAAGCCGCTGCTCCGACAACCCCGGCGACGCCCAAGGCGAAGAAGGGTAAGGCCGCTGCAGCAGCCGGCGCCAAGAAACCCAAGACCGCGCCTACTCATCCACCCGTTTCTCAGATGGTGACAGCTGCGATCAAGTCTCTCAAAGAGAGAGGTGGATCATCTACCCAGGCTATCAAGAAATATATCAGCTCGACGTACAAGATCGATGCGGAGAAAAAGTCGCACTTTATCAAAAAGTACCTCGTATCCGCCGTTGCTTCCGGCTCGCTCGTTCAGACCAAGGGTAAAGGGGCATCGGGCTCTTTTAAACTCGCCGGAGCAGGAGGTGAAGGCAAGAAAGTAGCGGCTACAAAGAAGGCCCCAGCTAAGCCGTCCGTCGCTATAAAATCCAAGGCACCAAAGGCTAAACCTGCGGCAACGAAAAAGGCCGCTGCTGCACCTAAGGCTAAGAAGACCAAGAAGCCACCAACCGCCGCCAAGACTCCAAAGCCCAAGGTGGCCAAGGCGAAACCGCCACGACACCTAAGGCGAAGAAGGCACCGGCGAAAAAGGCACCTGCCAAGAAGCCAGCGGCCAGAAGGCTTCACCGAAGAAGAAGTAGGTCGTTTTCCCCCTAACCGCTGCCTCCTCAAGGAGGAGTGATTTTAAACGGCTCTTTTCAGAGCCACTAAAAATACGCACACATACTTTCTACCGAGCTTGCTAACTGTTGCCTTCGATCACACATGGATTTTATGGATTACAGTATTAGATGAGACAAAATAATACGCGTGCGCCAAACAATAACATCTAATACCCCCCCCCCCCCTCCTTAATAATTAATTGTCAACCTATTTCATTAGGACGCATAGAGACCGTTTTACTATTAACTAACTTGTTGAGTATGAAATCCGTAATTCCTGAGTGTATAACATCTAAGATGGATGGCGGCAATACAAACAAAAATATGGCGGACATAAAGAATGGGTCGGCAACCTTTCATCTCAATTCCAGGTATAATAAAATATGGCCCTCCTAGGGAAATCCCGACTACCTAGGCGACCTTTTGGCGGACTAAGCCATAAACCAAACGTTTATGACTACCAGGGAAATCCCTACTATCTAGGCGATCTTTTTCCCTTTTCTTCGGGTTAAAAACGTTTACGACTAGAATTTTACTTATATAGTGTATTTACTAGGGAAATCCGTACTAATTTGGCGACCGTCCCCCCTCCCCCCCCCCCCTCCTTTTTCTGCGGATTAAGTCCTAAGCCTAAGCCAAACATACCAGAATTTCTGTACATAGTGCAATTTATATTCCCTTATCAATTCTTATTTGCCTTATTACTTACAAAATAATATTAAAAATCTTCTGACATAAAGTGATTCCGATGAATGGAGTGATGGTATTGTCCGGTAGGTAGCAGTCTGAGGTAAATACACATTGTGGGGTGGGGAGCAGCGGCGAAAAGCGATTGGTCCGCGCAAAGCTGCAAATGGGTATATACGAAGCGGCATTAAAATTCGAAAGCATATATTTCTCGTCAACGACAGAGAACACATAGAGCAGAAGAATGTCCGGACGTGGTAAAGGTGGTAAAGCCAAGGGAAAGGCAAAGACCCGATCATCTAGGGCAGGGCTCCAGTTCCCCGTGGGTCGTATCCACCGTCTTCTCAGGAAAGGTAACTACGCAGAGAGAGTGGGAGCAGGAGCTCCGGTATACCTCGCAGCAGTCATGGAGTACCTGGCTGCAGAAGTTCTCGAGTTGGCCGGCAACGCCGCTCGTGATAATAAGAAAACCAGGATCATTCCGCGTCACCTCCAGCTCGCTATTAGGAACGACGAGGAGTTGAACAAGCTGCTGTCGGGAGTCACCATCGCTCAAGGCGGAGTACTTCCCAACATCCAGGCCGTTCTACTGCCGAAGAAGACAGAGAAGAGCTCTTAAGCCTAAAAGACGGCGAGCTCCTCGCGACCTTCTCTTTTCAACGGCCCTTTTCAGGGCCACAAATTGGATGAAGAACTTTCGACCGCAATACTTATAAACTTGGTATGTTAAGTAAGAGGAATTAAGAATTTATCAAACATCATAGGTTTGACTATCCGGTTGGTAAAGTTACGGGATCGGAAATTATGTTGTGTACATACTCAATAATAATAATAATAATAATTGTTCCGTAACAGGCAACCATCATAATGAAGAACAATGCATTCGTTCACTTGCACAGTTCTAATGAACGCAGTTAATAGAACCGAGGAAAATAAACACTACAGGACGTCATCATACATAATCAAAGAAATGTATTGAATTTCAGAATCGATAGATAAACGAAATTTTGTTTTATACAAACGGTCGTCATATAATCTTCAGCTGATTGATGGTGATTTGAATATATCATCAGTAAATCATGAATAATGAAAGGAACCAAAACCATCCTTTTTTTTTTTTTTTTTTTTTTTTTTTTTTTTTTTTTTTTTTTTTATCCCGGCGAAAAAGGAGCTCTACATTTTTATTTCTCCTAATAAAACAAACACAAACGCTCACGCACACACCAAACCTATCAAATTGAATGAGTCGCGTAAACGGACCACCAGAGGGCATACCAACCGCTCGTGTTTGGACCAATCGGAAGGAAAGACCTAGCTATATAAACAAGGAGGTAGAAAATTTTGGCCAAGCAGTCGAATATCGTTCTCTGACCTGCAAAGATGACTGGACGTGGCAAGGGTGGAAAGGGTCTGGGCAAAGGAGGAGCCAAAAGACATAGGAAAGTACTCCGAGACAACATCCAAGGTATCACCAAACCCGCCATCAGGAGGTTGGCCAGGCGAGGAGGTGTGAAGCGTATTTCGGGTCTCATTTATGAGGAGACCAGAGGTGTGTTGAAGGTGTTCTTGGAAAACGTTATCCGTGACGCAGTCACCTACACCGAACACGCCAAGAGGAAGACCGTCACCGCCATGGATGTCGTCTACGCTCTCAAGAGGCAGGGCCGTACTCTGTACGGTTTCGGCGGTTAAGTTCGACGTCGTGTGTACCTGGCGACCTGGGGAAAGTTTCAACGGCCCTTTTCAGGGCCACCAATAATTATTAGACAGACTTTCTTAATTAAGTTAATCACTTCTATCAGTGTGAATTATTCCTTTCAAAATAAAATAATTGTCGGAATTTTGATGGAGAGTCATTGCTCGATCATCGATACGGCTATCATCGATAGTTGTTTTGCAAATCTATAAATATTTACTTGTCTACTACACCCACCGACGAACAATTGCAATACATCCAATCGCTTGATCGATAATGGTAATTATTAGAGTTGATTAAAAGTTGAAAACGAGATATGCTAATTCTCCATTTAAGTGAAAGTAGATCAATTAACGGAATTTGGCTTATATGAGAAAACCCTTCCGGAAGTAAGAGAAACGAATTAATTGTTGAAAAATAAAGAAATGGCATGTTTCATAATTTACGGACGTCCAAAAAATTAGGTATCTATCTGTTAAAGACTTAGTACAGGGTAAAACAAAAAAAAAAAGTCAACAAAGTCGCCAACGATGATTGGCGGGTGGAACCCCCCACCCTTCCAGTTCCACCTATATAAAGGAGGGGCACGGAAACAAAATTTTTATTACTGTAAGATGGCTCGTACCAAGCAGACCGCTAGGAAATCGACAGGAGGCAAGGCTCCGAGGAAGCAGCTGGCTACCAAAGCCGCCAGGAAGAGTGCACCAGCCACCGGAGGTGTTAAGAAACCTCACAGGTATAGGCCCGGAACAGTAGCACTCAGAGAAATCAGGAGGTACCAGAAAAGTACCGAGTTGCTTATTAGGAAACTCCCGTTCCAGAGGTTGGTGAGGGAGATCGCTCAGGACTTCAAGACCGACCTGAGATTCCAGAGTTCCGCCGTCATGGCCCTCCAGGAGGCCAGCGAAGCTTATCTCGTAGGTCTCTTCGAGGATACCATTTGTGCGCAATCCACGCCAAGAGGGTCACCATCATGCCCAAGGATATCCAGCTTGCTCGCCGTATCCGCGGAGAACGAGCTTAAGAGGTCCGTCCGCACCCTGCCGTACTTTCAACGGCCCTTTTCAGGGCCACCAAATTAGACGTAATCCTTTCTATCAGAATGTAACCTCTCGTTGGGTATTCTGCATGGATAGAGGAAACAATTGCTTTAAAGTTACAGCTATACGTTCTTATGACATTTGCATTGCGAAAACATATCAATCCTCGATGTTGTTGATAAATAAATGAAATATAATAGTGAACTATTATATATGAAGTTATTAGAAACGTTCGAAAACTACGGACCGGTGTAATCCATTCGAATCGATTAGGAAAAGTAACCAACCCCCTTTTAATGTAACAATTTAAAAAACGCTCGCACATACATACATACATACGTGTGTATATATATATATATATATATATGTTATATATATATATATATATATATATATATATATATATATATATATATATATATATATATATATAGACACACACACACTCACATTTCCGCCATTTTTTATTTCTGATCGCTTGCTGGAAATGAAAGTCTGAAAGCCACGCACTCTGGAACGGTTTATGCGCACTTTGGTCAAGGTTACCGATACAACCGCGAGACTGCGCTGCTCGCTTCACCACGATTGGGCCGCTTGGCCGACAACGAATCGAATATAAATAGACCCTTCAATGCCGTTTCAAAACACTTCGGTTTCAGCTGACATACAGTCAACATGCCACCAAAGGCGAGCGGTAAAGCCATGAAGAAGGCCGGGAAGGCCCAGAAGAATATCTCCAAATCCGACAAGAAGAAGAAGCGGAGGAGGAAGGAGAGCTACGCTATCTACATCTACAAGGTGCTGAAGCAGGTCCACCCGGATACTGGAGTCTCATCAAAGGCTATGAGTATCATGAACAGTTTCGTCAACGATATTTTCGAACGTATCGCTGCCGAAGCCTCACGCCTCTCCCACTACAACAAGAGGTCGACCATCACGAGCAGGGAAATCCAGACCGCGGTGAGGCTCCTACTTCCCGGAGAATTGGCCAAGCACGCTGTCAGCGAAGGTACAAAGGCCGTTACCAAGTACACTAGCTCTAAGTAACGAGTTAATCGTTCATAGGCTGATTTCAACGGCCCTTTTCAGGGCCACCAATAGACATAGCACGCTTTCTATTTTAATGTGAAATGTACTCCGTATTATACGTAAATTTTTGTTATTATTGCCTATCGAAAAAATACTAGTGTCATAGCTTATCATATCCAATCCACATGTTGGAAGCGAGGTGTAAACTGACAACATATATCTTATCCATCTACGTTTCGAATATCTCTATTTACTATCATCTCGCCATACTTGTCTCAGATCATGAACCTACACCATTACATTTACGCACGTATATATGTAATGTAACTCCTACTTATCCGAATAACCCCCTGCGGCCAGTGGATTGTTTATTTTCCAACATACACTTTGAGTTGTCCCTTTAATTAGCATTCGTTAATCTTGTTTACTGCAAAAAATCTGGCGGATATACCTAAGATGGCGGAAATTAGCAGAATGAACTGTATAAACAAAAATATGGCGGTCAACAACAAAAGGGCGGCGACCTTTGATGTCCATTCCAGGTACGAATCATAAACTAATATTAACTATATGCCTTCCCCTGCTCTGGAAATCCCTAATACCAAGGCGACCTTCCCCTTTCCTCCGAGAAAACGCGATAAGCGGTTTTTTTTTTTTTTTTTTTTTTTTTTTTTTTTTTTTTTTTCTTTTTTTTCTTTTTTTTTTTTTTTTTTTTTTTTTTTTTTTTTTTTCTTTTTTTTTTTTTTTTTTTTTTTTTTTTTTTTTTTTTTTTTTTTTTTTTTTTTTTTTTTTTTTTTCTTTTTTTTTGTTTTTTTTTTTTTTTTTTTTTTTTTTTTTTTTTTTTTTTTTTTAACACGCTTTCTGTTCTAATGTGAAATGTACGCCATACCATGGCCATTTAGTAATAAGTAGTTAAAACACACTCAATGCTCGAAAAAAAAAGACTCGGACAATAATACTATATAATCAAATAAGTGAAAAATAAGTTTTAAGTTGAAAATTAAGAAAGGTGCGGCGACCTATGATGTCCATTGCAGGTATGATAAAGTATGACCCTCATGGGGAAATCCCCAATACCTAGGCGACCCTTTTCCCTTTCCTTCGGATTAAGCCATAAACGTCGACAGTGTAATTTATGTTCCTTTATTAGTCCTTCTAACCGTGTATGATTTATTATTATGACCACCAAATAAGTCCTAATAAGAATGAATAAGTCCAGCAATGTACAAATAAATACAATGTGAAGATAAATGCGGTAAATCCTATTTCGGACCATCGGAACAATACTTACAGCATAGAGTGTACCGACACAAATATAGTTTTGATACAATAATAAAAACCCTAATAAACTAGATCAAACAGCTATCGCTACACATTTTAGAAATACACAACATACATTCAAATTCGAGAAACCTAAAATAATACACCAAGAGAAAAATTGGTTTTAACGGAATATAAAAGAAATTATAGCTACAGAGAAGTACAAAAAGTCGCACTGTAAACAAAACAAAATAAAAAAATCGGATGTTCAAGGTCTAAGTTCGTGTTATGCAAATTTAATTAATTCTCAATGAAATAATAATAGAAATAATCTAATATCATTCTACAGTTATATAAAAATGCTGTTGTTAAAAATAGATTTCTTACTCGTTGATCATGGCTATTGCAATATAAACATTTTATGAAATATTGCGAAGTAACTGATTGATGATAAACTGATCTATTCTTTGGAACTTGTAACTTACACCCTATCCAATTACATCTTACACGTGTCATTTTAATTTTTATTTTAGTGTGCTATTTAATGTTTTAACTAAAAGCTCATTTTTCACTGTTAGGTCATGAGTAAGTATGAGACTAACCTAGGCTCGAAACGTCGACTGAAGAGGCTTAAGAAAAGACTGAAACTCATAAACATATACCTAATTTACATAACAGTCAAAATAAGTAGAAACCTAAGTAGAAACCAATATATATATATATATATATATATATATATATATATATATATATATATATGTATGTATGTATGTATGTATGTATGTATGTATATATGTATATGAAATAGGCGACGGGATAACGGCAAGATTATAAAATAGGACAACGACAAAAAAAAAAAATATGATCATGTATACACCGATTCACAAACAAACAGATGAAAGGTCAAATCAGGAAGCATGCTTCGTTTTGTTTTGTTTTTCCTTAATAAATTTAAACGTTATTTATTTTTCCTTTTCCCCTTTATGGGTCTCTTTAGGGTCATACATACATACATACATACATACATACATACATACATACAACGTTTTGACGACCCATTACCGATGATCCGCCGCCGGACGGGCGGAGACAGTGCACAGTGCGCCCATGCCTTTTCTACATGTTATTAACGAGTTGCCACTAGCAAAGCTCATAGGAAACCGGTCCTTTATTTAATACGAGACGATCGATCAAAGGCCCCTTATTGCAAAGGAAAGATGATCCAGCGGTTAAATAATATTTTAGAGAACCAGTCGGTAAAGATGACATAGGACAGCATCGGATGAGTGCTAACAACCCCAGAATGAATCCGTTTCCACGAGGAATGAAAGCTGTGAAACAATCCAAAGCCCGTGGATTCTGAAAGGTTAATGGTTCCAAAAGAGTGAGGCTTTGTTGAAAAATCTCGAGCACGAGGCAGAAGTAATTTAAAAATGACTATTTTGAGAAGAGTTGGAGAGAAGACGACCGGTCTCTGAGATTCAGCGGTCGTTTAAGACTAGGTCCGAGTTTTTGGAGAACGCCTGGCCGCACGTATGTGAGGAGGAAAGTAAGGAGAAATGGCACCGAAAATCGTACGTCGTTAAATGGGTCTACGGAAAAGCAGAGGGGAGTTTACAGATACAAATTGAACACAAAACAATCCAAGGGAGAAATAATTCTGGGAATAAGAAGTGTGGTGTCTCCGTTACGGTCCGTCCTGCTTTACAAAAGCGAAACGAAACACGCTGCGAAAAAAGGTACACTAGCGAACCTATTGTGAAAATGACTGAAACTGCAACAGAAGCCGCTGCTCCGACAACCCCGGCGACGCCCAAGGCGAAGAAGGGTAAGGCCGCTGCAGCAGCCGGCGCCAAGAAACCCAAGACCGCGCCTACTCATCCACCCGTTTCTCAGATGGTGACAGCTGCGATCAAGTCTCTCAAAGAGAGAGGTGGATCATCTACCCAGGCTATCAAGAAATATATCAGCTCGACGTACAAGATCGATGCGGAGAAAAAGTCGCACTTTATCAAAAAGTACCTCGTATCCGCCGTTGCTTCCGGCTCGCTCGTTCAGACCAAGGGTAAAGGGGCATCGGGCTCTTTTAAACTCGCCGGAGCAGGAGGTGAAGGCAAGAAAGTAGCGGCTACAAAGAAGGCCCCAGCTAAGCCGTCCGTCGCTATAAAATCCAAGGCACCAAAGGCTAAACCTGCGGCAACGAAAAAGGCCGCTGCTGCACCTAAGGCTAAGAAGACCAAGAAGCCACCAACCGCCGCCAAGACTCCAAAGCCCAAGGTGGCCAAGGCGAAACCCGCCACGACACCTAAGGCGAAGAAGGCACCGGCGAAAAAGGCACCTGCCAAGAAGCCAGCGGCCAAGAAGGCTTCACCGAAGAAGAAGTAGGTCGTTTTCCCCCTAACCGCTGCCTCCTCAAGGAGGAGTGATTTTAAACGGCTCTTTTCAGAGCCACTAAAAATACGCACACATACTTTCTACCGAGCTTGCTAACTGTTGCCCTTCGATCACACATGGATTTTATGGATTACAGTATTAGATGAGACAAAATAATACGCGTGCGCCAAACAATAACATCTAATACCCCCCCCCCCCTCCTTAATAATTAATTGTCAACCTATTTCATTAGGACGCATAGAGACCGTTTTACTATTAACTAACTTGTTGAGTATGAAATCCGTAATTCCTGAGTGTATAACATCTAAGATGGATGGCGGCAATACAAACAAAAATATGGCGGACATAAAGAATGGGTCGGCAACCTTTCATCTCAATTCCAGGTATAATAAAATATGGCCCTCCTAGGGAAATCCCGACTACCTAGGCGACCTTTTGGCGGACTAAGCCATAAACCAAACGTTTATGACTACCAGGGAAATCCCTACTATCTAGGCGATCTTTTTCCCTTTTCTTCGGGTTAAAAACGTTTACGACTAGAATTTTACTTATATAGTGTATTTACTAGGGAAATCCGTACTAATTTGGCGACCGTCCCCCCTCCCCCCCCCCCCTCCTTTTTCTGCGGATTAAGTCCTAAGCCTAAGCCAAACATACCAGAATTTCTGTACATAGTGCAATTTATATTCCCTTATCAATTCTTATTTGCCTTATTACTTACAAAATAATATTAAAAATCTTCTGACATAAAGTGATTCCGATGAATGGAGTGATGGTATTGTCCGGTAGGTAGCAGTCTGAGGTAAATACACATTGTGGGGTGGGGAGCAGCGGCGAAAAGCGATTGGTCCGCGCAAAGCTGCAAATGGGTATATACGAAGCGGCATTAAAATTCGAAAGCATATATTTCTCGTCAACGACAGAGAACACATAGAGCAGAAGAATGTCCGGACGTGGTAAAGGTGGTAAAGCCAAGGGAAAGGCAAAGACCCGATCATCTAGGGCAGGGCTCCAGTTCCCCGTGGGTCGTATCCACCGTCTTCTCAGGAAAGGTAACTACGCAGAGAGAGTGGGAGCAGGAGCTCCGGTATACCTCGCAGCAGTCATGGAGTACCTGGCTGCAGAAGTTCTCGAGTTGGCCGGCAACGCCGCTCGTGATAATAAGAAAACCAGGATCATTCCGCGTCACCTCCAGCTCGCTATTAGGAACGACGAGGAGTTGAACAAGCTGCTGTCGGGAGTCACCATCGCTCAAGGCGGAGTACTTCCCAACATCCAGGCCGTTCTACTGCCGAAGAAGACAGAGAAGAGCTCTTAAGCCTAAAAGACGGCGAGCTCCTCGCGACCTTCTCTTTTCAACGGCCCTTTTCAGGGCCACAAATTGGATGAAGAACTTTCGACCGCAATACTTATAAACTTGGTATGTTAAGTAAGAGGAATTAAGAATTTATCAAACATCATAGGTTTGACTATCCGGTTGGGTAAAGTTACGGGATCGGAAATTATGTTGTGTACATACTCAATAATAATAATAATAATAATTGTTCCGTAACAGGCAACCATCATAATGAAGAACAATGCATTCGTTCACTTGCACAGTTCTAATGAACGCAGTTAATAGAACCGAGGAAAATAAACACTACAGGACGTCATCATACATAATCAAAGAAATGTATTGAATTTCAGAATCGATAGATAAACGAAATTTTGTTTTATACAAACGGTCGTCATATAATCTTCAGCTGATTGATGGTGATTTGAATATATCATCAGTAAATCATGAATAATGAAAGGAACCAAAACCATCCTTTTTTTTTTTTTTTTTTTTTTTTTTTTTTTTTTTTTTTTTTTTTTTATCCCGGCGAAAAAGGAGCTCTACATTTTTATTTCTCCTAATAAAACAAACACAAACGCTCACGCACACACCAAACCTATCAAATTGAATGAGTCGCGTAAACGGACCACCAGAGGGCATACCAACCGCTCGTGTTTGGACCAATCGGAAGGAAAGACCTAGCTATATAAACAAGGAGGTAGAAAATTTTGGCCAAGCAGTCGAATATCGTTCTCTGACCTGCAAAGATGACTGGACGTGGCAAGGGTGGAAAGGGTCTGGGCAAAGGAGGAGCCAAA
Source organism: Arma custos (assembly GCA_037127475.1). Lineage (NCBI taxonomy): Eukaryota > Metazoa > Arthropoda > Insecta > Hemiptera > Pentatomidae > Arma > Arma custos. Next base: position 60,821 of record JBBAGI010000170.1, on the reverse strand, counting down.
AGACATAGGAAAGTACTCCGAGACAACATCCAAGGTATCACCAAACCCGCCATCAGGAGGTTGGCCAGGCGAGGAGGTGTGAAGCGTATTTCGGGTCTCATTTATGAGGAGACCAGAGGTGTGTTGAAGGTGTTCTTGGAAAACGTTATCCGTGACGCAGTCACCTACACCGAACACGCCAAGAGGAAGACCGTCACCGCCATGGATGTCGTCTACGCTCTCAAGAGGCAGGGCCGTACTCTGTACGGTTTCGGCGGTTAAGTTCGACGTCGTGTGTACCTGGCGACCTGGGGAAAGTTTCAACGGCCCTTTTCAGGGCCACCAATAATTATTAGACAGACTTTCTTAATTAAGTTAATCACTTCTATCAGTGTGAATTATTCCTTTCAAAATAAAATAATTGTCGGAATTTTGATGGAGAGTCATTGCTCGATCATCGATACGGCTATCATCGATAGTTGTTTTGCAAATCTATAAATATTTACTTGTCTACTACACCCACCGACGAACAATTGCAATACATCCAATCGCTTGATCGATAATGGTAATTATTAGAGTTGATTAAAAGTTGAAAACGAGATATGCTAATATTCTCCATTTAAGTGAATGTAGATCAATTAACGGAATTTGGCTTAATATGAGAAAACCCTTCCGGAAGTAAGAGAAACGAATTAATTGTTGAAAAATAAAGAAATGGCATGTTTCATAATTTACGGACGTCCAAAAAATTAGGTATCTATCTGTTAAAGACTTAGTACAGGGTAAAACAAAAAAAAAAAGTCAACAAAGTCGCCAACGATGATTGGCGGGTGGAACCCCCCACCCTTCCAGTTCCACCTATATAAAGGAGGGGCACGGAAACAAAATTTTTATTACTGTAAGATGGCTCGTACCAAGCAGACCGCTAGGAAATCGACAGGAGGCAAGGCTCCGAGGAAGCAGCTGGCTACCAAAGCCGCCAGGAAGAGTGCACCAGCCACCGGAGGTGTTAAGAAACCTCACAGGTATAGGCCCGGAACAGTAGCACTCAGAGAAATCAGGAGGTACCAGAAAAGTACCGAGTTGCTTATTAGGAAACTCCCGTTCCAGAGGTTGGTGAGGGAGATCGCTCAGGACTTCAAGACCGACCTGAGATTCCAGAGTTCCGCCGTCATGGCCCTCCAGGAGGCCAGCGAAGCTTATCTCGTAGGTCTCTTCGAGGATACCAATTTGTGCGCAATCCACGCCAAGAGGGTCACCATCATGCCCAAGGATATCCAGCTTGCTCGCCGTATCCGCGGAGAACGAGCTTAAGAGGTCCGTCCGCACCCTGCCGTACTTTCAACGGCCCTTTTCAGGGCCACCAAATTAGACGTAATCCTTTCTATCAGAATGTAACCTCTCGTTGGGTATTCTGCATGGATAGAGGAAACAATTGCTTTAAAGTTACAGCTATACGTTCTTATGACATTTGCATTGCGAAAACATATCAATCCTCGATGTTGTTGATAAATAAATGAAATATAATAGTGAACTATTATATATGAAGTTATTAGAAACGTTCGAAAACTACGGACCGGTGTAATCCATTCGAATCGATTAGGAAAGTAACCAACCCCCTTTTAATGTAACAATTTAAAAAACGCTCGCACATACATACATACATACGTGTGTATATATATATATATATATATATGTATATATATATATATATATATATATATATATATATATATATATATATATATATATATATATATAGACACACACACACTCACATTTCCGCCATTTTTTATTTCTGATCGCTTGCTGGAAATGAAAGTCTGAAAGCCACGCACTCTGGAACGGTTTATGCGCACTTTGGTCAAGGTTACCGATACAACCGCGAGACTGCGCTGCTCGCTTCACCACGATTGGGCCGCTTGGCCGACAACGAATCGAATATAAATAGACCCTTCAATGCCGTTTCAAAACAAAAAAAAAAAAAAAAAAAAAAAAAAAAAAAAAAAAAAAAAAAAAAAAAAAAAAAAAAAAAAAAAAAAAAAAAAAAAAAAAAAAAATTTCTCCAGCCAGCAGTGGAAGAGGAAGGACCTGCTCTGAAGATACTTAAGTGTTCCTTAGTGAATTGTGCTCACTTGCTCAGCTTGCGCCTTATGCTGAAAAGGTCCACGCTTATCTCGTGGAATAAACCTTAACAGCCAAACGGGCAGCCTTGCGCTGGCAAGTTCCCCACCCAAATTTCACGTAGTGCCGCCGTTACGGTCCGTCCGGTTCGGTGTATCAAGTTTCCTTGTGTCCGTTCCGTCTGTGCCCACGACCCCGGCCACTATGCCTAAAACTCGAGCACCGGCATCGAAATCCACACCGAAGCCCACCACATCGAGGGCGATACAGGAAGAAGAGAAGGCAGAGAAGACTCAGGGTGATACCAGCGACGTCTTCACCACTGTCGAATCTAAGAATACCAGAAGCTTGGGGAAGAGAGCCGAGGCCTACATGGGTGTAAAGGCTGCCCCGACCAGTGTGAGCAATAAATTCGCAGCACTTGCGAATGAAAATTGCGAACGCGGCCCAGCATCCCAGCCATCGAGCACCAGGAGGCCTCCACCAATTATTATCGCCCCACCCTGCGGACAAAGCGAACTGAAGACTGCTCTCCTAGCGGAAGGAATTACACAGTTTTCAATGAATTCTTCCAAGAAGGAATTAAGGCTGTATCTCAGCAGCCAAGAAGAACACGACGCAGCTGTAGCTATACTACGAACTTCCAAAGATACTGAGTTCCACACTTTTGCTCCCCGTGGAACTAAGAAGAATAAGAAGTTCGTACTATATGGGTACGACTGCGATGCGGACATTGAGGAGATCTCAAGTGACCTACGAGAAAAACTAGCGGGCTTCAAATCCGCCAAACAACTGATGCGAAAAGACGATAGAGGACAGCTCCGGGCCACCGAAGGAATCCTAGTCATCACAGACAGCACAGTGAGCATCAACAAATTGAAGAAGGTTAGAACTGCCGGACGAGTGCTGTTTCATCCGGTGGTATTCAAGGAGCAGCGGGGGCCAACACAATGCTATAGGTGTCAAGCATTTGGCCATACATCAAAATACTGTGGCCGCACCACATACTGTGCGTGGTGCTGTGAACACCACCCTCTTAGTGAGTGCCAGCTGAGAACTAAAAAAGATCAAGCAAAGTGCCAAAACTGTGGAGGGGATCACCCAGCATTCCACAAGGACTGCCCGGTGAGGAAAGACTTGGTGGAGAGAAAGAAGAGTAAAATGGCGGCAAGAGTCCACCCTGGGACTACGTACTCATCGCTCTTGGGAGGAAGCCGAGGACCAGCCCAGCCGGACCAATCAGGTGAGGGACCACAACCCCACTCCTTAACCACCTCCCACCCTACCTCCCACCCCTACCCTACCTCTACCCCCCACCCTCATCCCCACCCTACTCCTACCCCCCACCCTCATCCCCACCACAGCATACCCCCTGGAACGCAGTCTGTTCACAGCTCATTCCAGCCTCAGCCAGCACCAGCAACAGACCTGCCTCAGAACCCAGCCTTCAGGACAGAAGCCCTACTAGCAGCTCTCCTGGAAAAAATGCAAGTTATGATGGAGATGATGACGAAGATGGTCAGCATGGCTTTCGAAAAGACACGAAGAAATGACTGAACACCGGGTCATCAACTATAACATCAGAGGCCTGCTCTCCAAGCTGGCTGAGGTTGAGATACTCCTGCAGCAACATCGGCCATCGGTGGTGGCGCTGACAGACATCATACTGCCCGCCTCGGATCGACTGTATATCCAGGGGTACACTGTATACAGGGAGGCCTGTGCACCGGGGACTCCAGCAAGCGTTGCCATCCTAGTACGAAATGATGTGCCCTCTAGGAGAATTCCTAGTCCAGTGTGTCCAACAAATGGTACTCACATAGTCACAGTTGACGTCCGGTTCAAGGCCCGTTTCACGTTCAGCTGTGTCTATAGGAGGCCCGGAGCTGTACATGCTGCCATGAAGTTGTTGCTGAAGCACGCCCAGACTGTGAGCCGATACATAGTCCTAGGAGACTTCAATGCCAAGCACACCGCCTGGCTGTGCTCCAGCAATGACACACTGGGAACCGCCATCACCAAGACTAGGCTGTGCGTCTACCACCCCGGTGTACATACCTTCACGCATACAGCCCGACCTGGATGGACCTCAACGATAGACCTTCTCCTTACCAGGGATTCGCACACCGTTACGGATTGCATTGCGCTTCCGTACGGACCGTCGGATCACCGGCCCGTGCTCTATACTTTCGAAGGTACCCCCGCAGTTCCGCCTGCGAGTAAGTACCTTTTGCACAAAGCCGACTGGAAAGGATACAGGGCTAGTGTTGGGGAAGATCTACCCACGATCACCCATCTTAGTACAGAGGACGAGGTGGACAGGGCGGTGGATGTCATCACCACTACCATACAGGCCTCGGCGGACCAGAACATCCCAAAGTTCAGTCCTTTACCCAACGCCATCAGGAAACCCCCGAAACACATACTGGCTCTCATTGGTCAACGAAATAACCTGAGGAATATTTTCCAGCGCTCTCGTGACTACGGGCTGAAACCGGCCATCAATGCGATGACCCGGCAGATAGCCAGCCTCATGCGAGACTGGAAAACATCCCTCTGGCATGAACAGTTACGAAGGACTCACGACGATCACCGTCAGTTTTGGCGGCTCGTCAAGACCCACGTAACAAAACGGAGAGGTGTGTTTCTCTCATCCGGGGGCAACCTGCTGGCGCCCGGGGAACAGGCTGAATTCCTGGCGAAGGCTTATGAGGAGAGAGAAGCTGCTCGGCTGTTAGATGCACCACAGATTCCTGAAGGACCACTACCGTGCCCTAACAAGAAACCCATATTCTCTACCTTCAGTCAGCTCGAGTCGGTGCTACGACGCATTAAAGGTAATAGAGCCTCAGGGCAAGACGATATCCCGTACGTGATGTTGAAGATGCTTCCTAGGAAGGGTAAAGCCTTCCTTTTGAACATATTCAACACCTGCATGAGGATCTCGTATTTTCCTGATGCATGGAAACAAGCCGTCGTAGTGCCGCTACTCAAGCCTGGGAAGAGTGGGGGACTACCGGAGCACTATCGGCCAATCAGCCTACTCCCTCACATGAGCAAAGTCTTTGAGAGATTGGTCCATCACCACATGACGAGGCACTGCAGAGATAACAACATCATCCCGCCTGAGCAGACTGGATTCCAGAGAGGAGTCGCCTGTGACCATCACCTGGCTAAACTGCAGGCGCACACCATAGAGCACTTTCAGATGAACAGAGCTACAGCATTCATCTCCTTGGACTGCACCCAGGCCTTCGACTGTGTGTCACATGAGTTGCTACTCCGACGCTTGGAAGAGTTTAGCTTTCCCGACACGCTATGCCGTCTGATCCAAAGCTATCTTAGCGGAAGATCATTCGTCGTACGAGTCGGTAATAGCTACTCGACTTCTAGCACCACCACCTGTGGAGTACCTCAAGGCTCTGTATTGGGACCACTGATGTTCGTGATTTTCACAACACCTGTGGTCGCGATTAAGCATCCAGGAGCAGTGGTAGCAGCCTATGCGGACGACATAGGCATTTACGCCTCCAGTGTCAGCGCCTCACATGCCCTTAATAAGGCACAAAAGGCGACTGATGTGATTGTCAAAGAGCTCAAACTGATTGGCATCAGGGTGAATCCGTCTAAGACGGATGCCATCGTGATGTCATTTCAGGGCGGCTGTAAGAAACGGTTACCCGAGACATTCACCGTGGACAGCGAGGACCGAAGTCTATCCACTTCAATCCTCTACCTCGGCGTGCACTTTGATAGGCACCTCACCTTCTCACGGCACGTCCATGCAAGATTGAAGCTGGCCAGGCAAAAGTCCTTTAGGCTCTACCATCTGCTAGTGTCACCACAGCTTTCGCTAAGACTAAAGCTCCAGATATATAAGTCTATAATAAGACCTACACTGCTCTATGGTGCTCCGCTGCTGAGATACCTCTACAAGTCAACCCTGTTGCGCCTACAGCAACACCAGAATGGCATCCTTAAAAAGATCGTACGAGGCACATCGCTCGAAAAGGCATGTAGCACTGCCATCCAGGAGGAGCTCAGGCTCCCCTCGGTGCCTGAGTACATAGGTCGGAGGCACATCAAATTCTTTGATGGGCTGAAGGCCTGTGCGAACCCCCTATTTAGGGACATTAAACCACCCCCAAGACCTGGAAAATGGCAGCGCAGTGTTCCCTTGGTCGATGTTCTTACACTGATCTAGGGATGAGGTGAGGACTCCCTTGTCCTTAACCTTCCTTCCTTTTCCTTCTTCCTTCTTCCTCTTTCTTCTTCCTACTATTCCTAATCACGTTAAACGGTCCCTCCCCGTTTTGTATTATATAGAGTCAGCGGCATTGCCGGTTAGAGTATAAACCGCCATCAGCGGGCTCAGAACTTTGTAATACCTTAAAATACCGAAAGGTAAGAGAAGGTGTTTAAGATTGTATAGAAGCATTATAGTTAGTAAGTCATAATTGTAATTGTAAAAAAATAAAAATTGTTAATAAAATTCTAGGAGGGATAGAAAAAAAAAAAAGAAAAAAAAAAAAAAAAAAAAAAAAAAAAAAAAAAAAAAAAAAAAAAAAAAAAAAAAAAAAACCGTTTCAAAACACTTCGGTTTCAGCTGACATACAGTCAACATGCCACCAAAGGCGAGCGGTAAAGCCATGAAGAAGGCCGGGAAGGCCCAGAAGAATATCTCCAAATCCGACAAGAAGAAGAAGCGGAGGAGGAAGGAGAGCTACGCTATCTACATCTACAAGGTGCTGAAGCAGGTCCACCCGGATACTGGAGTCTCATCAAAGGCTATGAGTATCATGAACAGTTTCGTCAACGATATTTTCGAACGTATCGCTGCCGAAGCCTCACGCCTCTCCCACTACAACAAGAGGTCGACCATCACGAGCAGGGAAATCCAGACCGCGGTGAGGCTCCTACTTCCCGGAGAATTGGCCAAGCACGCTGTCAGCGAAGGTACAAAGGCCGTTACCAAGTACACTAGCTCTAAGTAACGAGTTAATCGTTCATAGGCTGATTTCAACGGCCCTTTTCAGGGCCACCAATAGACATAGCACGCTTTCTATTTTAATGTGAAATGTACTCCGTATTATACGTAAATTTTTGTTATTATTGCCTATCGAAAAAATACTAGTGTCATAGCTTATCATATCCAATCCACATGTTGGAAGCGAGGTGTAAACTGACAACATATATCTTATCCATCTACGTTTCGAATATCTCTATTTACTATCATCTCGCCATACTTGTCTCAGATCATGAACCTACACCATTACATTTACGCACGTATATATGTAATGTAACTCCTACTTATCCGAATAACCCCCTGCGGCCAGTGGATTGTTTATTTTCCAACATACACTTTGAGTTGTCCCTTTAATTAGCATTCGTTAATCTTGTTTACTGCAAAAAATCTGGCGGATATACCTAAGATGGCGGAAATTAGCAGAATGAACTGTATAAACAAAAATATGGCGGTCAACAACAAAAGGGCGGCGACCTTTGATGTCCATTCCAGGTACGAATCATAAACTAATATTAACTATATGCCTTCCCCTGCTCTGGAAATCCCTAATACCAAAGGCGACCTTCCCCTTTCCTCCGAGAAAACGCGATAAGCGGTTTTTTTTTGTTTTTGTTTTTTTTTAACACGCTTTCTGTTCTAATGTGAAATGTACGCCATACCATGGCCATTTAGTAATAAGTAGTTAAAACACACTCAATGCTCGAAAAAAAAAGACTCGGACAATAATACTATATAATCAAATAAGTGAAAAATAAGTTTTAAGTTGAAAATTAAGAAAGGTGCGGCGACCTATGATGTCCATTGCAGGTATGATAAAGTATGACCCTCATGGGGAAATCCCCAATACCTAGGCGACCCTTTTCCCTTTCCTTCGGATTAAGCCATAAACGTCGACAGTGTAATTTATGTTCCTTTATTAGTCCTTCTAACCGTGTATGATTTATTATTATGACCACCAAATAAGTCCTAATAAGAATGAATAAGTCCAGCAATGTACAAATAAATACAATGTGAAGATAAATGCGGTAAATCCTATTTCGGACCATCGGAACAATACTTACAGCATAGAGTGTACCGACACAAATATAGTTTTGATACAATAATAAAAACCCTAATAAACTAGATCAAACAGCTATCGCTACACATTTTAGAAATACACAACATACATTCAAATTCGAGAAACCTAAAATAATACACCAAGAGAAAAATTGGTTTTAACGGAATATAAAAGAAATTATAGCTACAGAGAAGTACAAAAAGTCGCACTGTAAACAAAACAAAATAAAAAAATCGGATGTTCAAGGTCTAAGTTCGTGTTATGCAAATTTAATTAATTCTCAATGAAATAATAATAGAAATAATCTAATATCATTCTACAGTTATATAAAAATGCTGTTGTTAAAAATAGATTTCTTACTCGTTGATCATGGCTATTGCAATATAAACATTTTATGAAATATTGCGAAGTAACTGATTGATGATAAACTGATCTATTCTTTGGAACTTGTAACTTACACCCTATCCAATTACATCTTACACGTGTCATTTTAATTTTTATTTTAGTGTGCTATTTAATGTTTTAACTAAAAGCTCATTTTTCACTGTTAGGTCATGAGTAAGTATGAGACTAACCTAGGCTCGAAACGTCGACTGAAGAGGCTTAAGAAAAGACTGAAACTCATAAACATATACCTAATTTACATAACAGTCAAAATAAGTAGAAACCTAAGTAGAAACCAATATATATATATATATATATATATATATATATATATATATATATATATATATATATGTATGTATGTATGTATGTATGTATGTATATATGTATATGAAATAGGCGACGGGATAACGGCAAGATTATAAAATAGGACAACGACAAAAAAAAAAAATATGATCATGTATACACCGATTCACAAACAAACAGATGAAAGGTCAAATCAGGAAGCATGCTTCGTTTTGTTTTGTTTTTCCTTAATAAATTTAAACGTTATTTATTTTTCCTTTTCCCCTTTATGGGTCTCTTTAGGGTCATACATACATACATACATACATACATACATACATACATACATACAACGTTTTGACGACCCATTACCGATGATCCGCCGCCGGACGGGCGGAGACAGTGCACAGTGCGCCCATGCCTTTTCTACATGTTATTAACGAGTTGCCACTAGCAAAGCTCATAGGAAACCGGTCCTTTATTTAATACGAGACGATCGATCAAAGGCCCCTTATTGCAAAGGAAAGATGATCCAGCGGTTAAATAATATTTTAGAGAACCAGTCGGTAAAGATGACATAGGACAGCATCGGATGAGTGCTAACAACCCCAGAATGAATCCGTTTCCACGAGGAATGAAAGCTGTGAAACAATCCAAAGCCCGTGGATTCTGAAAGGTTAATGGTTCCAAAAGAGTGAGGCTTTGTTGAAAAATCTCGAGCACGAGGCAGAAGTAATTTAAAAATGACTATTTTGAGAAGAGTTGGAGAGAAGACGACCGGTCTCTGAGATTCAGCGGTCGTTTAAGACTAGGTCCGAGTTTTTGGAGAACGCCTGGCCGCACGTATGTGAGGAGGAAAGTAAGGAGAAATGGCACCGAAAATCGTACGTCGTTAAATGGGTCTACGGAAAAGCAGAGGGGAGTTTACAGATACAAATTGAACACAAAACAATCCAAGGGAGAAATAATTCTGGGAATAAGAAGTGTGGTGTCTCCGTTACGGTCCGTCCTGCTTTACAAAAGCGAAACGAAACACGCTGCGAAAAAAGGTACACTAGCGAACCTATTGTGAAAATGACTGAAACTGCAACAGAAGCCGCTGCTCCGACAACCCCGGCGACGCCCAAGGCGAAGAAGGGTAAGGCCGCTGCAGCAGCCGGCGCCAAGAAACCCAAGACCGCGCCTACTCATCCACCCGTTTCTCAGATGGTGACAGCTGCGATCAAGTCTCTCAAAGAGAGAGGTGGATCATCTACCCAGGCTATCAAGAAATATATCAGCTCGACGTACAAGATCGATGCGGAGAAAAAGTCGCACTTTATCAAAAAGTACCTCGTATCCGCCGTTGCTTCCGGCTCGCTCGTTCAGACCAAGGGTAAAGGGGCATCGGGCTCTTTTAAACTCGCCGGAGCAGGAGGTGAAGGCAAGAAAGTAGCGGCTACAAAGAAGGCCCCAGCTAAGCCGTCCGTCGCTATAAAATCCAAGGCACCAAAGGCTAAACCTGCGGCAACGAAAAAGGCCGCTGCTGCACCTAAGGCTAAGAAGACCAAGAAGCCACCAACCGCCGCCAAGACTCCAAAGCCCAAGGTGGCCAAGGCGAAACCCGCCACGACACCTAAGGCGAAGAAGGCACCGGCGAAAAAGGCACCTGCCAAGAAGCCAGCGGCCAAGAAGGCTTCACCGAAGAAGAAGTAGGTCGTTTTCCCCCTAACCGCTGCCTCCTCAAGGAGGAGTGATTTTAAACGGCTCTTTTCAGAGCCACTAAAAATACGCACACATACTTTCTACCGAGCTTGCTAACTGTTGCCCTTCGATCACACATGGATTTTATGGATTACAGTATTAGATGAGACAAAATAATACGCGTGCGCCAAACAATAACATCTAATACCCCCCCCCCCCTCCTTAATAATTAATTGTCAACCTATTTCATTAGGACGCATAGAGACCGTTTTACTATTAACTAACTTGTTGAGTATGAAATCCGTAATTCCTGAGTGTATAACATCTAAGATGGATGGCGGCAATACAAACAAAAATATGGCGGACATAAAGAATGGGTCGGCAACCTTTCATCTCAATTCCAGGTATAATAAAATATGGCCCTCCTAGGGAAATCCCGACTACCTAGGCGACCTTTTGGCGGACTAAGCCATAAACCAAACGTTTATGACTACCAGGGAAATCCCTACTATCTAGGCGATCTTTTTCCCTTTTCTTCGGGTTAAAAACGTTTACGACTAGAATTTTACTTATATAGTGTATTTACTAGGGAAATCCGTACTAATTTGGCGACCGTCCCCCCTCCCCCCCCCCCCTCCTTTTTCTGCGGATTAAGTCCTAAGCCTAAGCCAAACATACCAGAATTTCTGTACATAGTGCAATTTATATTCCCTTATCAATTCTTATTTGCCTTATTACTTACAAAATAATATTAAAAATCTTCTGACATAAAGTGATTCCGATGAATGGAGTGATGGTATTGTCCGGTAGGTAGCAGTCTGAGGTAAATACACATTGTGGGGTGGGGAGCAGCGGCGAAAAGCGATTGGTCCGCGCAAAGCTGCAAATGGGTATATACGAAGCGGCATTAAAATTCGAAAGCATATATTTCTCGTCAACGACAGAGAACACATAGAGCAGAAGAATGTCCGGACGTGGTAAAGGTGGTAAAGCCAAGGGAAAGGCAAAGACCCGATCATCTAGGGCAGGGCTCCAGTTCCCCGTGGGTCGTATCCACCGTCTTCTCAGGAAAGGTAACTACGCAGAGAGAGTGGGAGCAGGAGCTCCGGTATACCTCGCAGCAGTCATGGAGTACCTGGCTGCAGAAGTTCTCGAGTTGGCCGGCAACGCCGCTCGTGATAATAAGAAAACCAGGATCATTCCGCGTCACCTCCAGCTCGCTATTAGGAACGACGAGGAGTTGAACAAGCTGCTGTCGGGAGTCACCATCGCTCAAGGCGGAGTACTTCCCAACATCCAGGCCGTTCTACTGCCGAAGAAGACAGAGAAGAGCTCTTAAGCCTAAAAGACGGCGAGCTCCTCGCGACCTTCTCTTTTCAACGGCCCTTTTCAGGGCCACAAATTGGATGAAGAACTTTCGACCGCAATACTTATAAACTTGGTATGTTAAGTAAGAGGAATTAAGAATTTATCAAACATCATAGGTTTGACTATCCGGTTGGGTAAAGTTACGGGATCGGAAATTATGTTGTGTACATACTCAATAATAATAATAATAATAATTGTTCCGTAACAGGCAACCATCATAATGAAGAACAATGCATTCGTTCACTTGCACAGTTCTAATGAACGCAGTTAATAGAACCGAGGAAAATAAACACTACAGGACGTCATCATACATAATCAAAGAAATGTATTGAATTTCAGAATCGATAGATAAACGAAATTTTGTTTTATACAAACGGTCGTCATATAATCTTCAGCTGATTGATGGTGATTTGAATATATCATCAGTAAATCATGAATAATGAAAGGAACCAAAACCATCCTTTTTTTTTTTTTTTTTTTTTTTTTTTTTTTTTTTTTTTTTTTTTTTATCCCGGCGAAAAAGGAGCTCTACATTTTTATTTCTCCTAATAAAACAAACACAAACGCTCACGCACACACCAAACCTATCAAATTGAATGAGTCGCGTAAACGGACCACCAGAGGGCATACCAACCGCTCGTGTTTGGACCAATCGGAAGGAAAGACCTAGCTATATAAACAAGGAGGTAGAAAATTTTGGCCAAGCAGTCGAATATCGTTCTCTGACCTGCAAAGATGACTGGACGTGGCAAGGGTGGAAAGGGTCTGGGCAAAGGAGGAGCCAAAAGACATAGGAAAGTACTCCGAGACAACATCCAAGGTATCACCAAACCCGCCATCAGGAGGTTGGCCAGGCGAGGAGGTGTGAAGCGTATTTCGGGTCTCATTTATGAGGAGACCAGAGGTGTGTTGAAGGTGTTCTTGGAAAACGTTATCCGTGACGCAGTCACCTACACCGAACACGCCAAGAGGAAGACCGTCACCGCCATGGATGTCGTCTACGCTCTCAAGAGGCAGGGCCGTACTCTGTACGGTTTCGGCGGTTAAGTTCGACGTCGTGTGTACCTGGCGACCTGGGGAAAGTTTCAACGGCCCTTTTCAGGGCCACCAATAATTATTAGACAGACTTTCTTAATTAAGTTAATCACTTCTATCAGTGTGAATTATTCCTTTCAAAATAAAATAATTGTCGGAATTTTGATGGAGAGTCATTGCTCGATCATCGATACGGCTATCATCGATAGTTGTTTTGCAAATCTATAAATATTTACTTGTCTACTACACCCACCGACGAACAATTGCAATACATCCAATCGCTTGATCGATAATGGTAATTATTAGAGTTGATTAAAAGTTGAAAACGAGATATGCTAATATTCTCCATTTAAGTGAATGTAGATCAATTAACGGAATTTGGCTTAATATGAGAAAACCCTTCCGGAAGTAAGAGAAACGAATTAATTGTTGAAAAATAAAGAAATGGCATGTTTCATAATTTACGGACGTCCAAAAAATTAGGTATCTATCTGTTAAAGACTTAGTACAGGGTAAAACAAAAAAAAAAAGTCAACAAAGTCGCCAACGATGATTGGCGGGTGGAACCCCCCACCCTTCCAGTTCCACCTATATAAAGGAGGGGCACGGAAACAAAATTTTTATTACTGTAAGATGGCTCGTACCAAGCAGACCGCTAGGAAATCGACAGGAGGCAAGGCTCCGAGGAAGCAGCTGGCTACCAAAGCCGCCAGGAAGAGTGCACCAGCCACCGGAGGTGTTAAGAAACCTCACAGGTATAGGCCCGGAACAGTAGCACTCAGAGAAATCAGGAGGTACCAGAAAAGTACCGAGTTGCTTATTAGGAAACTCCCGTTCCAGAGGTTGGTGAGGGAGATCGCTCAGGACTTCAAGACCGACCTGAGATTCCAGAGTTCCGCCGTCATGGCCCTCCAGGAGGCCAGCGAAGCTTATCTCGTAGGTCTCTTCGAGGATACCAATTTGTGCGCAATCCACGCCAAGAGGGTCACCATCATGCCCAAGGATATCCAGCTTGCTCGCCGTATCCGCGGAGAACGAGCTTAAGAGGTCCGTCCGCACCCTGCCGTACTTTCAACGGCCCTTTTCAGGGCCACCAAATTAGACGTAATCCTTTCTATCAGAATGTAACCTCTCGTTGGGTATTCTGCATGGATAGAGGAAACAATTGCTTTAAAGTTACAGCTATACGTTCTTATGACATTTGCATTGCGAAAACATATCAATCCTCGATGTTGTTGATAAATAAATGAAATATAATAGTGAACTATTATATATGAAGTTATTAGAAACGTTCGAAAACTACGGACCGGTGTAATCCATTCGAATCGATTAGGAAAGTAACCAACCCCCTTTTAATGTAACAATTTAAAAAACGCTCGCACATACATACATACATACGTGTGTATATATATATATATATATATATGTATATATATATATATATATATATATATATATATATATATATATATATATATATAGACACACACACACTCACATTTCCGCCATTTTTTATTTCTGATCGCTTGCTGGAAATGAAAGTCTGAAAGCCACGCACTCTGGAACGGTTTATGCGCACTTTGGTCAAGGTTACCGATACAACCGCGAGACTGCGCTGCTCGCTTCACCACGATTGGGCCGCTTGGCCGACAACGAATCGAATATAAATAGACCCTTCAATGCCGTTTCAAAACACTTCGGTTTCAGCTGACATACATTCAACATGCCACCAAAGGCGAGCGGTAAAGCCATGAAGAAGGCCGGGAAGGCCCAGAAGAATATCTCCAAATCCGACAAGAAGAAGAAGCGGAGGAGGAAGGAGAGCTACGCTATCTACATCTACAAGGTGCTGAAGCAGGTCCACCCGGATACTGGAGTCTCATCAAAGGCTATGAGTATCATGAACAGTTTCGTCAACGATATTTTCGAACGTATCGCTGCCGAAGCCTCACGCCTCTCCCACTACAACAAGAGGTCGACCATCACGAGCAGGGAAATCCAGACCGCGGTGAGGCTCCTACTTCCCGGAGAATTGGCCAAGCACGCTGTCAGCGAAGGTACAAAGGCCGTTACCAAGTACACTAGCTCTAAGTAACGAGTTAATCGTTCATAGGCTGATTTCAACGGCCCTTTTCAGGGCCACCAATAGACATAGCACGCTTTCTATTTTAATGTGAAATGTACTCCGTATTATACGTAAATTTTTGTTATTATTGCCTATCGAAAAAATACTAGTGTCATAGCTTATCATATCCAATCCACATGTTGGAAGCGAGGTGTAAACTGACAACATATATCTTATCCATCTACGTTTCGAATATCTCTATTTACTATCATCTCGCCATACTTGTCTCAGATCATGAACCTACACCATTACATTTACGCACGTATATATGTAATGTAACTCCTACTTATCCGAATAACCCCCTGCGGCCAGTGGATTGTTTATTTTCCAACATACACTTTGAGTTGTCCCTTTAATTAGCATTCGTTAATCTTGTTTACTGCAAAAAATCTGGCGGATATACCTAAGATGGCGGAAATTAGCAGAATGAACTGTATAAACAAAAATATGGCGGTCAACAACAAAAGGGCGGCGACCTTTGATGTCCATTCCAGGTACGAATCATAAACTAATATTAACTATATGCCTTCCCCTGCTCTGGAAATCCCTAATACCAAAGGCGACCTTCCCCTTTCCTCCGAGAAAACGCGATAAGCGGTTTTTTTTTGTTTTTGTTTTTTTTTAACACGCTTTCTGTTCTAATGTGAAATGTACGCCATACCATGGCCATTTAGTAATAAGTAGTTAAAACACACTCAATGCTCGAAAAAAAAAGACTCGGACAATAATACTATATAATCAAATAAGTGAAAAATAAGTTTTAAGTTGAAAATTAAGAAAGGTGCGGCGACCTATGATGTCCATTGCAGGTATGATAAAGTATGACCCTCATGGGGAAATCCCCAATACCTAGGCGACCCTTTTCCCTTTCCTTCGGATTAAGCCATAAACGTCGACAGTGTAATTTATGTTCCTTTATTAGTCCTTCTAACCGTGTATGATTTATTATTATGACCACCAAATAAGTCCTAATAAGAATGAATAAGTCCAGCAATGTACAAATAAATACAATGTGAAGATAAATGCGGTAAATCCTATTTCGGACCATCGGAACAATACTTACAGCATAGAGTGTACCGACACAAATATAGTTTTGATACAATAATAAAAACCCTAATAAACTAGATCAAACAGCTATCGCTACACATTTTAGAAATACACAACATACATTCAAATTCGAGAAACCTAAAATAATACACCAAGAGAAAAATTGGTTTTAACGGAATATAAAAGAAATTATAGCTACAGAGAAGTACAAAAAGTCGCACTGTAAACAAAACAAAATAAAAAAATCGGATGTTCAAGGTCTAAGTTCGTGTTATGCAAATTTAATTAATTCTCAATGAAATAATAATAGAAATAATCTAATATCATTCTACAGTTATATAAAAATGCTGTTGTTAAAAATAGATTTCTTACTCGTTGATCATGGCTATTGCAATATAAACATTTTATGAAATATTGCGAAGTAACTGATTGATGATAAACTGATCTATTCTTTGGAACTTGTAACTTACACCCTATCCAATTACATCTTACACGTGTCATTTTAATTTTTATTTTAGTGTGCTATTTAATGTTTTAACTAAAAGCTCATTTTTCACTGTTAGGTCATGAGTAAGTATGAGACTAACCTAGGCTCGAAACGTCGACTGAAGAGGCTTAAGAAAAGACTGAAACTCATAAACATATACCTAATTTACATAACAGTCAAAATAAGTAGAAACCTAAGTAGAAACCAATATATATATATATATATATATATATATATATATATATATATATATATATATATATATATATGTATGTATGTATGTATGTATGTATGTATGTATATATGTATATGAAATAGGCGACGGGATAACGGCAAGATTATAAAATAGGACAACGACAAAAAAAAAAAATATGATCATGTATACACCGATTCACAAACAAACAGATGAAAGGTCAAATCAGGAAGCATGCTTCGTTTTGTTTTGTTTTTCCTTAATAAATTTAAACGTTATTTATTTTTCCTTTTCCCCTTTATGGGTCTCTTTAGGGTCATACATACATACATACATACATACATACATACATACATACATACAACGTTTTGACGACCCATTACCGATGATCCGCCGCCGGACGGGCGGAGACAGTGCACAGTGCGCCCATGCCTTTTCTACATGTTATTAACGAGTTGCCACTAGCAAAGCTCATAGGAAACCGGTCCTTTATTTAATACGAGACGATCGATCAAAGGCCCCTTATTGCAAAGGAAAGATGATCCAGCGGTTAAATAATATTTTAGAGAACCAGTCGGTAAAGATGACATAGGACAGCATCGGATGAGTGCTAACAACCCCAGAATGAATCCGTTTCCACGAGGAATGAAAGCTGTGAAACAATCCAAAGCCCGTGGATTCTGAAAGGTTAATGGTTCCAAAAGAGTGAGGCTTTGTTGAAAAATCTCGAGCACGAGGCAGAAGTAATTTAAAAATGACTATTTTGAGAAGAGTTGGAGAGAAGACGACCGGTCTCTGAGATTCAGCGGTCGTTTAAGACTAGGTCCGAGTTTTTGGAGAACGCCTGGCCGCACGTATGTGAGGAGGAAAGTAAGGAGAAATGGCACCGAAAATCGTACGTCGTTAAATGGGTCTACGGAAAAGCAGAGGGGAGTTTACAGATACAAATTGAACACAAAACAATCCAAGGGAGAAATAATTCTGGGAATAAGAAGTGTGGTGTCTCCGTTACGGTCCGTCCTGCTTTACAAAAGCGAAACGAAACACGCTGCGAAAAAAGGTACACTAGCGAACCTATTGTGAAAATGACTGAAACTGCAACAGAAGCCGCTGCTCCGACAACCCCGGCGACGCCCAAGGCGAAGAAGGGTAAGGCCGCTGCAGCAGCCGGCGCCAAGAAACCCAAGACCGCGCCTACTCATCCACCCGTTTCTCAGATGGTGACAGCTGCGATCAAGTCTCTCAAAGAGAGAGGTGGATCATCTACCCAGGCTATCAAGAAATATATCAGCTCGACGTACAAGATCGATGCGGAGAAAAAGTCGCACTTTATCAAAAAGTACCTCGTATCCGCCGTTGCTTCCGGCTCGCTCGTTCAGACCAAGGGTAAAGGGGCATCGGGCTCTTTTAAACTCGCCGGAGCAGGAGGTGAAGGCAAGAAAGTAGCGGCTACAAAGAAGGCCCCAGCTAAGCCGTCCGTCGCTATAAAATCCAAGGCACCAAAGGCTAAACCTGCGGCAACGAAAAAGGCCGCTGCTGCACCTAAGGCTAAGAAGACCAAGAAGCCACCAACCGCCGCCAAGACTCCAAAGCCCAAGGTGGCCAAGGCGAAACCCGCCACGACACCTAAGGCGAAGAAGGCACCGGCGAAAAAGGCACCTGCCAAGAAGCCAGCGGCCAAGAAGGCTTCACCGAAGAAGAAGTAGGTCGTTTTCCCCCTAACCGCTGCCTCCTCAAGGAGGAGTGATTTTAAACGGCTCTTTTCAGAGCCACTAAAAATACGCACACATACTTTCTACCGAGCTTGCTAACTGTTGCCCTTCGATCACACATGGATTTTATGGATTACAGTATTAGATGAGACAAAATAATACGCGTGCGCCAAACAATAACATCTAATACCCCCCCCCCTCCTTAATAATTAATTGTCAACCTATTTCATTAGGACGCATAGAGACCGTTTTACTATTAACTAACTTGTTGAGTATGAAATCCGTAATTCCTGAGTGTATAACATCTAAGATGGATGGCGGCAATACAAACAAAAATATGGCGGACATAAAGAATGGGTCGGCAACCTTTCATCTCAATTCCAGGTATAATAAAATATGGCCCTCCTAGGGAAATCCCGACTACCTAGGCGACCTTTTGGCGGACTAAGCCATAAACCAAACGTTTATGACTACCAGGGAAATCCCTACTATCTAGGCGATCTTTTTCCCTTTTCTTCGGGTTAAAAACGTTTACGACTAGAATTTTACTTATATAGTGTATTTACTAGGGAAATCCGTACTAATTTGGCGACCGTCCCCCCTCCCCCCCCCCCCTCCTTTTTCTGCGGATTAAGTCCTAAGCCTAAGCCAAACATACCAGAATTTCTGTACATAGTGCAATTTATATTCCCTTATCAATTCTTATTTGCCTTATTACTTACAAAATAATATTAAAAATCTTCTGACATAAAGTGATTCCGATGAATGGAGTGATGGTATTGTCCGGTAGGTAGCAGTCTGAGGTAAATACACATTGTGGGGTGGGGAGCAGCGGCGAAAAGCGATTGGTCCGCGCAAAGCTGCAAATGGGTATATACGAAGCGGCATTAAAATTCGAAAGCATATATTTCTCGTCAACGACAGAGAACACATAGAGCAGAAGAATGTCCGGACGTGGTAAAGGTGGTAAAGCCAAGGGAAAGGCAAAGACCCGATCATCTAGGGCAGGGCTCCAGTTCCCCGTGGGTCGTATCCACCGTCTTCTCAGGAAAGGTAACTACGCAGAGAGAGTGGGAGCAGGAGCTCCGGTATACCTCGCAGCAGTCATGGAGTACCTGGCTGCAGAAGTTCTCGAGTTGGCCGGCAACGCCGCTCGTGATAATAAGAAAACCAGGATCATTCCGCGTCACCTCCAGCTCGCTATTAGGAACGACGAGGAGTTGAACAAGCTGCTGTCGGGAGTCACCATCGCTCAAGGCGGAGTACTTCCCAACATCCAGGCCGTTCTACTGCCGAAGAAGACAGAGAAGAGCTCTTAAGCCTAAAAGACGGCGAGCTCCTCGCGACCTTCTCTTTTCAACGGCCCTTTTCAGGGCCACAAATTGGATGAAGAACTTTCGACCGCAATACTTATAAACTTGGTATGTTAAGTAAGAGGAATTAAGAATTTATCAAACATCATAGGTTTGACTATCCGGTTGGGTAAAGTTACGGGATCGGAAATTATGTTGTGTACATACTCAATAATAATAATAATAATAATTGTTCCGTAACAGGCAACCATCATAATGAAGAACAATGCATTCGTTCACTTGCACAGTTCTAATGAACGCAGTTAATAGAACCGAGGAAAATAAACACTACAGGACGTCATCATACATAATCAAAGAAATGTATTGAATTTCAGAATCGATAGATAAACGAAATTTTGTTTTATACAAACGGTCGTCATATAATCTTCAGCTGATTGATGGTGATTTGAATATATCATCAGTAAATCATGAATAATGAAAGGAACCAAAACCATCCTTTTTTTTTTTTTTTTTTTTTTTTTTTTTTTTTTTTTTTTTTTTTTTATCCCGGCGAAAAAGGAGCTCTACATTTTTATTTCTCCTAATAAAACAAACACAAACGCTCACGCACACACCAAACCTATCAAATTGAATGAGTCGCGTAAACGGACCACCAGAGGGCATACCA
Organism: Arma custos; assembly: GCA_037127475.1. NCBI lineage: Eukaryota > Metazoa > Arthropoda > Insecta > Hemiptera > Pentatomidae > Arma > Arma custos. Next base: position 40,336 of record JBBAGI010000170.1, on the reverse strand, counting down.
ACCGCTCGTGTTTGGACCAATCGGAAGGAAAGACCTAGCTATATAAACAAGGAGGTAGAAAATTTTGGCCAAGCAGTCGAATATCGTTCTCTGACCTGCAAAGATGACTGGACGTGGCAAGGGTGGAAAGGGTCTGGGCAAAGGAGGAGCCAAAAGACATAGGAAAGTACTCCGAGACAACATCCAAGGTATCACCAAACCCGCCATCAGGAGGTTGGCCAGGCGAGGAGGTGTGAAGCGTATTTCGGGTCTCATTTATGAGGAGACCAGAGGTGTGTTGAAGGTGTTCTTGGAAAACGTTATCCGTGACGCAGTCACCTACACCGAACACGCCAAGAGGAAGACCGTCACCGCCATGGATGTCGTCTACGCTCTCAAGAGGCAGGGCCGTACTCTGTACGGTTTCGGCGGTTAAGTTCGACGTCGTGTGTACCTGGCGACCTGGGGAAAGTTTCACCGGCCCTTTTCAGGGCCACCAATAATTATTAGACAGACTTTCTTAATTAAGTTAATCACTTCTATCAGTGTGAATTATTCCTTTCAAAATAAAATAATTGTCGGAATTTTGATGGAGAGTCATTGCTCGATCATCGATACGGCTATCATCGATAGTTGTTTTGCAAATCTATAAATATTTACTTGTCTACTACACCCACCGACGAACAATTGCAATACATCCAATCGCTTGATCGATAATGGTAATTATTAGAGTTGATTAAAAGTTGAAAACGAGATATGCTAATATTCTCCATTTAAGTGAATGTAGATCAATTAACGGAATTTGGCTTAATATGAGAAAACCCTTCCGGAAGTAAGAGAAACGAATTAATTGTTGAAAAATAAAGAAATGGCATGTTTCATAATTTACGGACGTCCAAAAAATTAGGTATCTATCTGTTAAAGACTTAGTACAGGGTAAAACAAAAAAAAAAAGTCAACAAAGTCGCCAACGATGATTGGCGGGTGGAACCCCCCACCCTTCCAGTTCCACCTATATAAAGGAGGGGCACGGAAACAAAATTTTTCATTCTAGAGCCAGCAGCCGAAGAAGAAGGACACCCTGAAGACTCCTGAAGACTCCAGAAGACTCCTGAAGATTTGTGCGCTGCTCTCCCCAGTCTCTCCTTGCTTAGCTCGCGCCTTAAGCTGACGAGGTCCACACATATCTAGTGGAACCAACCTCCAAGCTAAACGGGCAGCCTTGCGCTGGCAAGAGCCCCCCCCCTCATAGTGTCGTCGCTCCGGTCCGTCCGGTTCAGTAACACCAGTACCGTCACGTCCTTCCCAGCTATGGCCACGGAAGATCAACCAATCGTAGACGACTCGATGGAAGTCACTGATGAGCTCAATGGAAAGAAAAGAACTGCACTACCTGCTGAAGAAGATGGCTTCCAGCCGGTCCAGAAGAAATTTAGTGCGAGACCACCTGCTTACAAGGGACCTACACCTACAGCCGTCTCCAACAAGTATGCTACCTTAGCAAACAAAACCTTGGAACCTAGTGCACCAGCGTCCACTTCTGCACCGACTAAGACGAGGCTCCCTCCACCAATAGTGATCAGGCCTCCGATCTCGCAGCGGGAACTCACCCAAAGAATGGACCATCTGAAGATATCTAATTATGTAACCAACTCCTCAGAATCGGAGCTGAGGGTGTATCTCTTCAACTACACAGACCATAACGCCATCAGGGACCTACTCAACACGGACCCCGCCACCCAGTATCACACCTACGCACCTAGGGGCACAAAGAGGTCGAAGAAATTCGTCCTCTACGGATACGACACCGACGTCGATATGGATCCCGTCGTCCTGGACCTGCAGAACGGCATCAACGGGTTCAAGTCAGCTAAACAGCTGAAGCGCAAGGACCCCTCAGGCAATCTCCTCCCCACCGAGGGAATATTAGTGATCACAGATCATACTGTGAAGCTCGAGGACCTCAAAAAACTGAAGTATGCCGGTCGTGTCAAATTTAACGCGACCGTCTTCAAAGAAGAGCGCGGCCCGGTACAATGCTATCAGTGCCAAGAATACGGTCACACCAGGCAATACTGTGGCCGTACATGCCATTGCGCATGGTGCGGTGAGCACCACCTATTCAATGAGTGTACCAACAGAGGCAAGAAGACCGCCATCTGCCAAAACTGCAAAGGACCTCACCCGGCCTACTCCAAGGAATGCCCTAAGAGACAGGAACTCCTGAGGTCCAAGGCGAAGAAGAAGGAAGCCCTCGTAGCAGCCACCCCAGCCCCAGCAGGAAGGAAGCCGAGCCGCCTCGCATCTAAGATGACATCCTATTCAGAGCTCATCGGAGGATCTCCAGCACAGCAGCCGAGCAGCCCAGCAGCCACGGGGACCAGCGACACCGAGCATCAGCTGAGCCAATCAGGTAAGAGATCGCTCCCCCACTCCTCTCCTACCTCCCACCCACTTGTCTTCCCCCTCCCCACACCTCAGCCACCACTAGGGACACAGCCCCTCCCAGTGCCACTAGCCCACCAGCCGGCACCGGGACAAGAAATCACCCTCTCCTGCCTCTTCGAGCAACTCAATATGATGATGCAAATGATGACGCAGATGATGTCACAAATGATGTCTATGGTGATGGATACCAGGCGACATGTCTGAACATCTCGTCATCAACTATAACATCAGAGGCCTTCCCTCGAAGCTGGCCGAAGTTGAAATCCTACTACAGCAGCATCGACCATCCGTGGTTGCGCTGACTGACACTCTTCTGTCCTCCTCTGCCAGAGTACGATTCAGGGGGTATACCATGTATAGAGAGGCCTGTGCTCCGGGGACCCTGGAAAGCGTCGCCATCCTAGTTCGGAACGATGTACCTTCCAGGAGGATTCCCAACCCAGTTTGTCCAACCGCCGGTACTCACATACTCACAATTGACGTGCGGTTCAAGACCCGCTTCACGTTCAGCTGTGTCTATAGGAGACCGCGGGCTGTTCATACAGCCGTGAGGTTGCTGTTCCAGCACGCCCAGTCAGTCAGCCGGTATATAGTCGTGGGAGACTTTAATGCCAATCACACTGCCTGGCTGTGTAAAAACAACAACACACTGGGGACCTACATCACCAAGACTGGGCTGGAAGTTTTCCACCCCGGAGTACATACCTTTCGGCATGCGTCCCGACCCGGATGTACCTCAACTCTAGACCTCCTCCTAACTAGGGATCTGCACACCGTAACGAGCTGTATAGCGCTTCCATTCGGACCGTCAGATCATCGGCCAATAGTATATACTTTCGGAGGTACCCCAGCAGCCCCGCCTGCGAGTAAGTACCTCCTAAACAAGGCCGACTGGAAGGGTTTCAGGGCTAGCATTGAGGAAGATCTACCCAAGATCGAACATCTCAATACCGAGGCAGAGGTGAACAGGGCGGTGGAAGTCATCACCACCACCATCCTGGCCTCAGCAAATCGAACGATCCCCAAGTTCAGCCCACGACCCAACGCCCTCAGGAAACCTCCTAAGCACATTCTAGCCCTCATCTGCCAAAGAAACAACCTGAGGAATATTTTCCATCGCTCTCGTGACTATGGGCTAAAACCGGCCATCAATGCGATGACCCGGCAGATAGCCAGCCTCATGCGAGACTGGAAAACATCCCTCTGGCATGAGCAAGTACGTAGGACTCATGATGACCACCGCCAGTTCTGGCGACTCGTCAAGAGCCACGTTACTAAAAGGAGGACTGTGCATTTAACATCAGGAGGCGACCTGCTGACGCCTGGGGAACAAGCTGAGCTCCTAGCAAAAGCTTATGAGGCGAGTGATTCTGCTCGGCTGGTAGATGCTCCACCAATCCCTGAAGGGCCGCTTCCGTGCCCTAATGAAAAAATCATGTTCTCCACCTTCAACCAACTTGAGTCGGTACTAAGGCGCCTTAGAGGTAAAAAATCATCAGGGCTGGATGACGTCCCCTATGTGATGTTGAGGATGCTCCCTAGAAAGGGTAAAGCCTTCCTATTGAACATCTTCAACACCTGCATGAGGATCTCGTACTTCCCCGAAGCATGGAAACTTGCCGTCGTAGTGCCTATACTCAAGTCGGGGAAGACCGGAAACCTACCCGAGCACTACCGGCCAATCAGCTTGCTCTCTCATATGAGCAAAGTATTCGAGAGGCTGGTCCACCACCACATGCTGAACCACTGTAGTCAGGAAAACATTATCCCACCGGAACAGACCGGTTTCCTTAAAGGTGTCTCCTGTGACCATCATCTAGCCAAGCTCCAAGCGCACACCATTGAGCAGATGGGTAGTAACAAAGCCACTGCTTTTATCTCCTTAGATTGTACTCAGGCCTTTGACAGTGTGTCTCATCCCCTGCTACTCCGACGCCTGGAAGAGTTTAGCTTCCCAGCCTCGCTATGTCGACTGATTCGAAGCTATCTTAGTGGAAGATCTTTCGTCGTACGAGTCGGGGACAGTTACTCGACTTCTGGCACCACCTCTTGTGGAGTACCTCAAGGGTCTGTGCTAGGGCCACTGATGTTCGTGATATACACAGCACCGGTGGTCTCTACCAAGCACGAAGGAGCGGTAGTAGCGGCCTTTGCGGACGATATTGGGATATACGCTTCCAGCGCCAACGCCCGGCATGCCCTTAAAAAGGCACAAAGGGCAACGGTCCCAATTGTTGATGACCTAAAGCTGAGTGGCATCAGGGTGAATCCGTCCAAGACGGACGCCATCGTGATGTCATACCAGCAAGGTAAGAAACGCCTACCGGCGACCTTCACTATTGAAGACGAAGATCGTCGCGTATCGAACAATTTGCTCTACCTTGGCGTTACTCTAGATAGGCACTTCACTCTCTCGAGTCACGTTAGGCAGAGGCTGAAGTTGGCCCGATATAAGTCCCATAGGCTCTACCACCTGCTCTGCTCTCAGCAGCTCTCACTGCGGCTTAAGTGTCAGATATACAAATCTGTCATTAGACCCACGCTGCTCCATGGTGCGCCGCTACTTAAACACCTGTATAAAACCACCCTCAAAGCCCTTCAACAATTCCAGTCCTCTATTCTTAGGCGCATAGTGAGAGGCACTTCGCTTGAAAAGGCACGAAACGATATTTTGCACGAGGAACTCAAAGTTCCGACGGTTATTAATTACATTAGCCGGAGGCACCTCAAATTTTTTGAGAGGCTGAAGGCGTGTGAAAATTCATTATTTAAAGATATAGTCCCCCCTCCCAGACCTGGGAGGTGGCAAGGCAGTGCCCCTATGGTCGACGTGCTCTCATTGGCCTAGGGTAGGGGTCTGGACGCTCTAATCCAATCACCCACTTCCTTTTCTTCCTTCCTCTTCCCCTTTCTCCTTTCTACCTATCTCCTAAACCCGAAAAGCGGTCTCTCGCCGACTTTGAATTGTATAGAGCCAGCGGCCTAGTGCCGGTTTAAGAGAACACGCCTCAAGCGGTCTCATACCCTGTAAATACTTATAATACCTACGGGTAAATGAAGTACTATTTTTTGTATGTATATATATTTGTATATAAATGAAATGTATATATAGTAAATTAATGTAAATAATGATAAATAAAGAGATTTGAAACAACAAAAACAAAATTTTTATTACTGTAAGATGGCTCGTACCAAGCAGACCGCTAGGAAATCGACAGGAGGCAAGGCTCCGAGGAAGCAGCTGGCTACCAAAGCCGCCAGGAAGAGTGCACCAGCCACCGGAGGTGTTAAGAAACCTCACAGGTATAGGCCCGGAACAGTAGCACTCAGAGAAATCAGGAGGTACCAGAAAAGTACCGAGTTGCTTATTAGGAAACTCCCGTTCCAGAGGTTGGTGAGGGAGATCGCTCAGGACTTCAAGACCGACCTGAGATTCCAGAGTTCCGCCGTCATGGCCCTCCAGGAGGCCAGCGAAGCTTATCTCGTAGGTCTCTTCGAGGATACCAATTTGTGCGCAATCCACGCCAAGAGGGTCACCATCATGCCCAAGGATATCCAGCTTGCTCGCCGTATCCGCGGAGAACGAGCTTAAGAGGTCCGTCCGCACCCTGCCGTACTTTCAACGGCCCTTTTCAGGGCCACCAAATTAGACGTAATCCTTTCTATCAGAATGTAACCTCTCGTTGGGTATTCTGCATGGATAGAGGAAACAATTGCTTTAAAGTTACAGCTATACGTTCTTATGACATTTGCATTGCGAAAACATATCAATCCTCGATGTTGTTGATAAATAAATGAAATATAATAGTGAACTATTATATATGAAGTTATTAGAAACGTTCGAAAACTACGGACCGGTGTAATCCATTCGAATCGATTAGGAAAGTAACCAACCCCCTTTTAATGTAACAATTTAAAAAACGCTCGCACATACATACATACATACGTGTGTATATATATATATATATATATATGTATATATATATATATATATATATATATATATATATATATATATATATATATATATATATATATATATAGACACACACACACTCACATTTCCGCCATTTTTTATTTCTGATCGCTTGCTGGAAATGAAAGTCTGAAAGCCACGCACTCTGGAACGGTTTATGCGCACTTTGGTCAAGGTTACCGATACAACCGCGAGACTGCGCTGCTCGCTTCACCACGATTGGGCCGCTTGGCCGACAACGAATCGAATATAAATAGACCCTTCAATGCCGTTTCAAAACACTTCGGTTTCAGCTGACATACAGTCAACATGCCACCAAAGGCGAGCGGTAAAGCCATGAAGAAGGCCGGGAAGGCCCAGAAGAATATCTCCAAATCCGACAAGAAGAAGAAGCGGAGGAGGAAGGAGAGCTACGCTATCTACATCTACAAGGTGCTGAAGCAGGTCCACCCGGATACTGGAGTCTCATCAAAGGCTATGAGTATCATGAACAGTTTCGTCAACGATATTTTCGAACGTATCGCTGCCGAAGCCTCACGCCTCTCCCACTACAACAAGAGGTCGACCATCACGAGCAGGGAAATCCAGACCGCGGTGAGGCTCCTACTTCCCGGAGAATTGGCCAAGCACGCTGTCAGCGAAGGTACAAAGGCCGTTACCAAGTACACTAGCTCTAAGTAACGAGTTAATCGTTCATAGGCTGATTTCAACGGCCCTTTTCAGGGCCACCAATAGACATAGCACGCTTTCTATTTTAATGTGAAATGTACTCCGTATTATACGTAAATTTTTGTTATTATTGCCTATCGAAAAAATACTAGTGTCATAGCTTATCATATCCAATCCACATGTTGGAAGCGAGGTGTAAACTGACAACATATATCTTATCCATCTACGTTTCGAATATCTCTATTTACTATCATCTCGCCATACTTGTCTCAGATCATGAACCTACACCATTACATTTACGCACGTATATATGTAATGTAACTCCTACTTATCCGAATAACCCCCTGCGGCCAGTGGATTGTTTATTTTCCAACATACACTTTGAGTTGTCCCTTTAATTAGCATTCGTTAATCTTGTTTACTGCAAAAAATCTGGCGGATATACCTAAGATGGCGGAAATTAGCAGAATGAACTGTATAAACAAAAATATGGCGGTCAACAACAAAAGGGCGGCGACCTTTGATGTCCATTCCAGGTACGAATCATAAACTAATATTAACTATATGCCTTCCCCTGCTCTGGAAATCCCTAATACCAAAGGCGACCTTCCCCTTTCCTCCGAGAAAACGCGATAAGCGGTTTTTTTTTGTTTTTGTTTTTTTTTAACACGCTTTCTGTTCTAATGTGAAATGTACGCCATACCATGGCCATTTAGTAATAAGTAGTTAAAACACACTCAATGCTCGAAAAAAAAAGACTCGGACAATAATACTATATAATCAAATAAGTGAAAAATAAGTTTTAAGTTGAAAATTAAGAAAGGTGCGGCGACCTATGATGTCCATTGCAGGTATGATAAAGTATGACCCTCATGGGGAAATCCCCAATACCTAGGCGACCCTTTTCCCTTTCCTTCGGATTAAGCCATAAACGTCGACAGTGTAATTTATGTTCCTTTATTAGTCCTTCTAACCGTGTATGATTTATTATTATGACCACCAAATAAGTCCTAATAAGAATGAATAAGTCCAGCAATGTACAAATAAATACAATGTGAAGATAAATGCGGTAAATCCTATTTCGGACCATCGGAACAATACTTACAGCATAGAGTGTACCGACACAAATATAGTTTTGATACAATAATAAAAACCCTAATAAACTAGATCAAACAGCTATCGCTACACATTTTAGAAATACACAACATACATTCAAATTCGAGAAACCTAAAATAATACACCAAGAGAAAAATTGGTTTTAACGGAATATAAAAGAAATTATAGCTACAGAGAAGTACAAAAAGTCGCACTGTAAACAAAACAAAATAAAAAAATCGGATGTTCAAGGTCTAAGTTCGTGTTATGCAAATTTAATTAATTCTCAATGAAATAATAATAGAAATAATCTAATATCATTCTACAGTTATATAAAAATGCTGTTGTTAAAAATAGATTTCTTACTCGTTGATCATGGCTATTGCAATATAAACATTTTATGAAATATTGCGAAGTAACTGATTGATGATAAACTGATCTATTCTTTGGAACTTGTAACTTACACCCTATCCAATTACATCTTACACGTGTCATTTTAATTTTTATTTTAGTGTGCTATTTAATGTTTTAACTAAAAGCTCATTTTTCACTGTTAGGTCATGAGTAAGTATGAGACTAACCTAGGCTCGAAACGTCGACTGAAGAGGCTTAAGAAAAGACTGAAACTCATAAACATATACCTAATTTACATAACAGTCAAAATAAGTAGAAACCTAAGTAGAAACCAATATATATATATATATATATATATATATATATATATATATATATATATATATATATATATATATATATGTATGTATGTATGTATGTATGTATGTATGTATATATGTATATGAAATAGGCGACGGGATAACGGCAAGATTATAAAATAGGACAACGACAAAAAAAAAAAATATGATCATGTATACACCGATTCACAAACAAACAGATGAAAGGTCAAATCAGGAAGCATGCTTCGTTTTGTTTTGTTTTTCCTTAATAAATTTAAACGTTATTTATTTTTCCTTTTCCCCTTTATGGGTCTCTTTAGGGTCATACATACATACATACATACATACATACATACATACATACAACGTTTTGACGACCCATTACCGATGATCCGCCGCCGGACGGGCGGAGACAGTGCACAGTGCGCCCATGCCTTTTCTACATGTTATTAACGAGTTGCCACTAGCAAAGCTCATAGGAAACCGGTCCTTTATTTAATACGAGACGATCGATCAAAGGCCCCTTATTGCAAAGGAAAGATGATCCAGCGGTTAAATAATATTTTAGAGAACCAGTCGGTAAAGATGACATAGGACAGCATCGGATGAGTGCTAACAACCCCAGAATGAATCCGTTTCCACGAGGAATGAAAGCTGTGAAACAATCCAAAGCCCGTGGATTCTGAAAGGTTAATGGTTCCAAAAGAGTGAGGCTTTGTTGAAAAATCTCGAGCACGAGGCAGAAGTAATTTAAAAATGACTATTTTGAGAAGAGTTGGAGAGAAGACGACCGGTCTCTGAGATTCAGCGGTCGTTTAAGACTAGGTCCGAGTTTTTGGAGAACGCCTGGCCGCACGTATGTGAGGAGGAAAGTAAGGAGAAATGGCACCGAAAATCGTACGTCGTTAAATGGGTCTACGGAAAAGCAGAGGGGAGTTTACAGATACAAATTGAACACAAAACAATCCAAGGGAGAAATAATTCTGGGAATAAGAAGTGTGGTGTCTCCGTTACGGTCCGTCCTGCTTTACAAAAGCGAAACGAAACACGCTGCGAAAAAAGGTACACTAGCGAACCTATTGTGAAAATGACTGAAACTGCAACAGAAGCCGCTGCTCCGACAACCCCGGCGACGCCCAAGGCGAAGAAGGGTAAGGCCGCTGCAGCAGCCGGCGCCAAGAAACCCAAGACCGCGCCTACTCATCCACCCGTTTCTCAGATGGTGACAGCTGCGATCAAGTCTCTCAAAGAGAGAGGTGGATCATCTACCCAGGCTATCAAGAAATATATCAGCTCGACGTACAAGATCGATGCGGAGAAAAAGTCGCACTTTATCAAAAAGTACCTCGTATCCGCCGTTGCTTCCGGCTCGCTCGTTCAGACCAAGGGTAAAGGGGCATCGGGCTCTTTTAAACTCGCCGGAGCAGGAGGTGAAGGCAAGAAAGTAGCGGCTACAAAGAAGGCCCCAGCTAAGCCGTCCGTCGCTATAAAATCCAAGGCACCAAAGGCTAAACCTGCGGCAACGAAAAAGGCCGCTGCTGCACCTAAGGCTAAGAAGACCAAGAAGCCACCAACCGCCGCCAAGACTCCAAAGCCCAAGGTGGCCAAGGCGAAACCCGCCACGACACCTAAGGCGAAGAAGGCACCGGCGAAAAAGGCACCTGCCAAGAAGCCAGCGGCCAAGAAGGCTTCACCGAAGAAGAAGTAGGTCGTTTTCCCCCTAACCGCTGCCTCCTCAAGGAGGAGTGATTTTAAACGGCTCTTTTCAGAGCCACTAAAAATACGCACACATACTTTCTACCGAGCTTGCTAACTGTTGCCCTTCGATCACACATGGATTTTATGGATTACAGTATTAGATGAGACAAAATAATACGCGTGCGCCAAACAATAACATCTAATACCCCCCCCCCCTCCTTAATAATTAATTGTCAACCTATTTCATTAGGACGCATAGAGACCGTTTTACTATTAACTAACTTGTTGAGTATGAAATCCGTAATTCCTGAGTGTATAACATCTAAGATGGATGGCGGCAATACAAACAAAAATATGGCGGACATAAAGAATGGGTCGGCAACCTTTCATCTCAATTCCAGGTATAATAAAATATGGCCCTCCTAGGGAAATCCCGACTACCTAGGCGACCTTTTGGCGGACTAAGCCATAAACCAAACGTTTATGACTACCAGGGAAATCCCTACTATCTAGGCGATCTTTTTCCCTTTTCTTCGGGTTAAAAACGTTTACGACTAGAATTTTACTTATATAGTGTATTTACTAGGGAAATCCGTACTAATTTGGCGACCGTCCCCCCTCCCCCCCCCCCCTCCTTTTTCTGCGGATTAAGTCCTAAGCCTAAGCCAAACATACCAGAATTTCTGTACATAGTGCAATTTATATTCCCTTATCAATTCTTATTTGCCTTATTACTTACAAAATAATATTAAAAATCTTCTGACATAAAGTGATTCCGATGAATGGAGTGATGGTATTGTCCGGTAGGTAGCAGTCTGAGGTAAATACACATTGTGGGGTGGGGAGCAGCGGCGAAAAGCGATTGGTCCGCGCAAAGCTGCAAATGGGTATATACGAAGCGGCATTAAAATTCGAAAGCATATATTTCTCGTCAACGACAGAGAACACATAGAGCAGAAGAATGTCCGGACGTGGTAAAGGTGGTAAAGCCAAGGGAAAGGCAAAGACCCGATCATCTAGGGCAGGGCTCCAGTTCCCCGTGGGTCGTATCCACCGTCTTCTCAGGAAAGGTAACTACGCAGAGAGAGTGGGAGCAGGAGCTCCGGTATACCTCGCAGCAGTCATGGAGTACCTGGCTGCAGAAGTTCTCGAGTTGGCCGGCAACGCCGCTCGTGATAATAAGAAAACCAGGATCATTCCGCGTCACCTCCAGCTCGCTATTAGGAACGACGAGGAGTTGAACAAGCTGCTGTCGGGAGTCACCATCGCTCAAGGCGGAGTACTTCCCAACATCCAGGCCGTTCTACTGCCGAAGAAGACAGAGAAGAGCTCTTAAGCCTAAAAGACGGCGAGCTCCTCGCGACCTTCTCTTTTCAACGGCCCTTTTCAGGGCCACAAATTGGATGAAGAACTTTCGACCGCAATACTTATAAACTTGGTATGTTAAGTAAGAGGAATTAAGAATTTATCAAACATCACAGGTTTGACTATCCGGTTGGGTAAAGTTACGGGATCGGAAATTATGTTGTGTACATACTCAATAATAATAATAATAATAATTGTTCCGTAACAGGCAACCATCATAATGAAGAACAATGCATTCGTTCACTTGCACAGTTCTAATGAACGCAGTTAATAGAACCGAGGAAAATAAACACTACAGGACGTCATCATACATAATCAAAGAAATGTATTGAATTTCAGAATCGATAGATAAACGAAATTTTGTTTTATACAAACGGTCGTCATATAATCTTCAGCTGATTGATGGTGATTTGAATATATCATCAGTAAATCATGAATAATGAAAGGAACCAAAACCATCCTTTTTTTTTTTTTTTTTTTTTTTTTTTTTTTTTTTTTTTTTTTTTTTATCCCGGCGAAAAAGGAGCTCTACATTTTTATTTCTCCTAATAAAACAAACACAAACGCTCACGCACACACCAAACCTATCAAATTGAATGAGTCGCGTAAACGGACCACCAGAGGGCATACCAACCGCTCGTGTTTGGACCAATCGGAAGGAAAGACCTAGCTATATAAACAAGGAGGTAGAAAATTTTGGCCAAGCAGTCGAATATCGTTCTCTGACCTGCAAAGATGACTGGACGTGGCAAGGGTGGAAAGGGTCTGGGCAAAGGAGGAGCCAAAAGACATAGGAAAGTACTCCGAGACAACATCCAAGGTATCACCAAACCCGCCATCAGGAGGTTGGCCAGGCGAGGAGGTGTGAAGCGTATTTCGGGTCTCATTTATGAGGAGACCAGAGGTGTGTTGAAGGTGTTCTTGGAAAACGTTATCCGTGACGCAGTCACCTACACCGAACACGCCAAGAGGAAGACCGTCACCGCCATGGATGTCGTCTACGCTCTCAAGAGGCAGGGCCGTACTCTGTACGGTTTCGGCGGTTAAGTTCGACGTCGTGTGTACCTGGCGACCTGGGGAAAGTTTCAACGGCCCTTTTCAGGGCCACCAATAATTATTAGACAGACTTTCTTAATTAAGTTAATCACTTCTATCAGTGTGAATTATTCCTTTCAAAATAAAATAATTGTCGGAATTTTGATGGAGAGTCATTGCTCGATCATCGATACGGCTATCATCGATAGTTGTTTTGCAAATCTATAAATATTTACTTGTCTACTACACCCACCGACGAACAATTGCAATACATCCAATCGCTTGATCGATAATGGTAATTATTAGAGTTGATTAAAAGTTGAAAACGAGATATGCTAATATTCTCCATTTAAGTGAATGTAGATCAATTAACGGAATTTGGCTTAATATGAGAAAACCCTTCCGGAAGTAAGAGAAACGAATTAATTGTTGAAAAATAAAGAAATGGCATGTTTCATAATTTACGGACGTCCAAAAAATTAGGTATCTATCTGTTAAAGACTTAGTACAGGGTAAAACAAAAAAAAAAAGTCAACAAAGTCGCCAACGATGATTGGCGGGTGGAACCCCCCACCCTTCCAGTTCCACCTATATAAAGGAGGGGCACGGAAACAAAATTTTTACACCTTCGGAGGTACCCCCGCAGCTCCGCCTGCGAGCAAGTATCTCCTAAACAAGGCCGACTGGAAGGGTTTCAGGGCTAGCATTGAGGAAGATCTACCCAAGATCGAACATCTCAGTACAAGGGCAGAGGTGAATAGGGCGGTTGAAGCCATCACCACTACCATCCTGGACTCAGCAAACCGAACGATCCCTAAGTTCAGCCCACAACCCAACGCCCTCAGGAAACCTCCTAAGCACATTCTAGCCCTCATCAGCCAAAGAAACAACCTGAGGAATATTTTCCATCGCTCCCGTGACTATGGGCTGAAACCGGCCATCAATGCGATGACCCGGCAGATAGCCACCCTCATGCGAGACTGGAAAACATCCCTCTGGCATGAGCAAGTACGTAGGACTCACGACGACCACCGCCAGTTCTGGCGACTCGTCAAGAGTCACGTTACTAAAGGGAGGACTGTGCATTTAACATCAGGAGGCGACCTGTTGACGCCTGGGGAACAAGCTGAGCTCCTAGCGAAAGCTTATGAGGCGAGTGATTCTGCTCGGCTGGTAGATGCTCCACCAATCCCAGAGGGGCCACTCCCGTGCCCCAATGAAAAACCATTATTTTCCACCTTTAACCAGCTTGAGTCGGCACTAAGGCGCGCTAAAGGCAAAAAATCCTCGGGGCTGGACGACATCCCCTATGTGATGTTGAGGATGCTTCCTAGAAAGGGTAAAGCCTTTCTATTGAACATCTTCAACACTTGCATGAGGATCTCATACTTCCCCGAAGCATGGAAACTTGCAGCCGTAGTACCTATACTCAAGCCGGGGAAGCCCGGAAACTTACCCGAGCACTACCGGCCAATCAGCTTGCTCCCTCATATGAGCAAAGTTTTCGAGAGGCTCGTCCACCACCATATGCTGAACCACTGTAGGGAGGAGAATATTATCCCACCGGAGCAGACCGGTTTCCTTAAAGGTGTGTCCTGTTACCATCACTTATCCAAGCTCCAAGCGCACACCATCGAGCAGATGAGCCGTAACAAAGCTACGGCTTTTATCTCTTTAGACTGTACTCAGGCCTTTGACAGTGTGTCTCACCCACTGCTACTCCGACGCCTGGAAGAGTTTAACTTCCCAGTCTCGCTATGCCGGCTGATCCGAAGCTATCTTAGCGGAAGATCCTTCGTCGTACGAGTTGGGGACAGTTACTCGACTTCTGGCACCACCTCTTGTGGAGTACCTCAAGGGTCTGTGCTAGGGCCACTGATGTTCGTGATATACACAGCACCTGTGGTCTCGTCTAAGCACGAAGGAACAGTGGTAGCGGCCTTTGCGGACGATATAGGGATATACGCTTCTAGCGCCAGCGCCCGGCATGCCCTTAAAAAGGCACAAAAGGCGTCGGTCCCTATTGTTAACGACTTAAAGCTGAGTGGAATCAGGGTGAATCCGTCTAAGACGGACGCCATCGTGATGTCATATCAGCAAGGTAAGAAACGCCTACCGGCGACCTTCACATTTGAAGGTGAAGATCGTCGTGTCTCGAACAATTTACTCTATCTTGGCGTCTCTCTAGATAGGCACTTCACCTTCTCGAGTCACGTCAGGCAGAGGCTGAAGTTGGCCCGACACAAGTCACATAGGCTCTACCACCTGCTCTGCTCTCAGCAGCTCTCGCTGCGGCTTAAGTGTCAGATTTACAAATCTGTAATTAGACCCACGCTGCTCCATGGTGCGCCGCTACTAAAGCACCTATACAAATCCAACCTAAAAGCCCTACAACAATTCCAGTCCTCTATCCTGAGGCGCATAGTTAGAGGCACGTCGCTCGAAAAAGCACGTAACGTTACTTTGCACGAGGAACTGAAAATTCCTCAGGTTTCCAGTTATATCAGCCGGAGGCACCTCAAATTCTTTGAGAGGCTAAAGGCCTGCGATAACCCCTTATTCAAAGATATAGTGCCCCCTCCCAGACCAGGGAGGTGGCAAGGCTGTGCCCCTTTGGTCGACGTGCTCTATTTGGCCTAGGGTAGGGGTCTGGACACTCTAGTCCAATCGCCCACTTCCTTTCCTTCTTCCTCTTCCCCCTTTCTTCTTTCTCCCTATCTCCTAACCTCATAAAGCGGTCTCTCGCCGACTTTGCAATGTATAAAGCCAGCGGCCTTGTGCCGGTTTTAGAGAAAACGCCTTCAGCGGTCTCAGAATATGTAATATCTTAAAATACCTTCGGGTAACAGAAGAAACTTATATTTGTGTATATATTAACTGTAAATTACGTATTGTACTTACCCAAAATATATGTATCCGTATTATAAATATATATTATCAATAAAGAGATTTGAAACAAAAAACAAAATTTTTATTACTGTAAGATGGCTCGTACCAAGCAGACCGCTAGGAAATCGACAGGAGGCAAGGCTCCGAGGAAGCAGCTGGCTACCAAAGCCGCCAGGAAGAGTGCACCAGCCACCGGAGGTGTTAAGAAACCTCACAGGTATAGGCCCGGAACAGTAGCACTCAGAGAAATCAGGAGGTACCAGAAAAGTACCGAGTTGCTTATTAGGAAACTCCCGTTCCAGAGGTTGGTGAGGGAGATCGCTCAGGACTTCAAGACCGACCTGAGATTCCAGAGTTCCGCCGTCATGGCCCTCCAGGAGGCCAGCGAAGCTTATCTCGTAGGTCTCTTCGAGGATACCAATTTGTGCGCAATCCACGCCAAGAGGGTCACCATCATGCCCAAGGATATCCAGCTTGCTCGCCGTATCCGCGGAGAACGAGCTTAAGAGGTCCGTCCGCACCCTGCCGTACTTTCAACGGCCCTTTTCAGGGCCACCAAATTAGACGTAATCCTTTCTATCAGAATGTAACCTCTCGTTGGGTATTCTGCATGGATAGAGGAAACAATTGCTTTAAAGTTACAGCTATACGTTCTTATGACATTTGCATTGCGAAAACATATCAATCCTCGATGTTGTTGATAAATAAATGAAATATAATAGTGAACTATTATATATGAAGTTATTAGAAACGTTCGAAAACTACGGACCGGTGTAATCCATTCGAATCGATTAGGAAAGTAACCAACCCCCTTTTAATGTAACAATTTAAAAAACGCTCGCACATACATACATACATACGTGTGTATATATATATATATATATATATGTATATATATATATATATATATATATATATATATATATATATATATATAGACACACACACACTCACATTTCCGCCATTTTTTATTTCTGATCGCTTGCTGGAAATGAAAGTCTGAAAGCCACGCACTCTGGAACGGTTTATGCGCACTTTGGTCAAGGTTACCGATACAACCGCGAGACTGCGCTGCTCGCTTCACCACGATTGGGCCGCTTGGCCGACAACGAATCGAATATAAATAGACCCTTCAATGCCGTTTCAAAACATAGAGCCTCAGGGCAAGATGATATCCCATACGTGATGTTGAAGATGCTTCCTAGGAAGGGTAAAGCCTTCCTTTTGAACATATTCAACACCTGCATGAGGATCTCGTATTTTCCTGATGCGTGGAAACAAGCCGTCGTAGTTCCGCTACTCAAGCCTGGGAAGAGTGGGGGACTACCGGAGCACTATCGGCCAATCAGCTTACTCCCTCACATGAGCAAAGTCTTTGAGAGATTGGTCCATCACCACATGACGAGGCACTGCAGAGATAACAACATCATCCCGCCTGAGCAGACTGGATTCCAGAGAGGAGTCGCCTGTGACCACCACCTGGCTAAACTGCAGGCGCACACCATAGAGCACTTTCAGATGAACAGAGCTACAGCATTCATCTCCTTGGACTGCACCCAGGCCTTCGACTGTGTGTCACATGAGTTGCTACTCCGACGCTTGGAAGAGTTTAGCTTTCCCGACACGCTATGCCGTCTGATCCAAAGCTATCTTAGCGGAAGATCATTCGTCGTACGAGTCGGTAATAGCTACTCGACTTCTAGCACCACCACCTGTGGAGTACCTCAAGGCTCTGTATTGGGGCCACTGATGTTCGTGATTTTCACAACACCTGTGGTCGCGATTAAGCATCCAGGAGCAGTGGTAGCAGCCTATGCGGACGACATAGGCATTTACGCCTCCAGCGTCAGCGCCTCACATGCCCTTAATAAGGCACAAAAGGCGACTGATGTGATTGTCAAAGAGCTCAAACTGATTGGCATCAGGGTGAATCCGTCTAAGACGGATGCCATCGTGATGTCATTTCAGGGCGGCTGTAAGAAACGGTTACCCGAGACATTCACCGTGGACAGCGAGGACCGAAGTCTATCCACTTCAATCCTCTACCTCGGCGTGCACTTTGATAGGCACCTCACCTTCTCACGGCACGTCCATGCAAGATTGAAGCTGGCCAGGCAAAAGTCCTTTAGGCTCTACCATCTGCTAGTGTCACCACAGCTTTCGCTAAGACTAAAGCTACAAATATATAAGTCTATAATAAGACCTACATTGCTCTATGGTGCTCCGCTGCTGAGATACCTCTACAAGTCAACCCTGTTGCGCCTACAGCAACACCAGAATGGCATCCTTAAAAAGATCGTACGAGGCACATCGCTCGAAAAGGCATGTAGCACTGCCATCCAGGAGGAGCTCCGGCTCCCCTCGGTGCCTGAGTACATAGGTCGGAGGCACATCAAATTCTTTGATGGGCTGAAGGCCTGTGCGAACCCCCTATTTAGGGACATTAAACCACCCCCAAGACCTGGAAAATGGCAGCGCAGTGTTCCCTTGGTCGATGTTCTTACACTGATCTAGGGATGAGGTGAGGACTCCCTTGTCCTTAACCTTCCTTCCTTTTCCTTCTTCCTTCTTCCTCTTTCTTCTTCCTACTATTCCTAATCACGTTAAACGGTCCCTCCCCGTTTTGTATTATATAGAGTCAGCGGCATTGCCGGTTAGAGTATAAACCGCCATCAGCGGGCTCAGAACTTTGTAATACCTTAAAATACCGAAAGGTAAGAGAAGGTGTTTAAGATTGTATAGAAGCATTATAGTTAGTAAGTCATAATTGTAATTGTAAATAATTGTTAATAAAATTCTAGGAGGGATAGAAAAAAAAAAAAAAAAAAAAAAAAAAAAAAAAAAAAAAAAAAAAAAAAAAAAAAAAAAAAAAAAAAAACCGTTTCAAAACACTTCGGTTTCAGCTGACATACAGTCAACATGCCACCAAAGGCGAGCGGTAAAGCCATGAAGAAGGCCGGGAAGGCCCAGAAGAATATCTCCAAATCCGACAAGAAGAAGAAGCGGAGGAGGAAGGAGAGCTACGCTATCTACATCTACAAGGTGCTGAAGCAGGTCCACCCGGATACTGGAGTCTCATCAAAGGCTATGAGTATCATGAACAGTTTCGTCAACGATATTTTCGAACGTATCGCTGCCGAAGCCTCACGCCTCTCCCACTACAACAAGAGGTCGACCATCACGAGCAGGGAAATCCAGACCGCGGTGAGGCTCCTACTTCCCGGAGAATTGGCCAAGCACGCTGTCAGCGAAGGTACAAAGGCCGTTACCAAGTACACTAGCTCTAAGTAACGAGTTAATCGTTCATAGGCTGATTTCAACGGCCCTTTTCAGGGCCACCAATAGACATAGCACGCTTTCTATTTTAATGTGAAATGTACTCCGTATTATACGTAAATTTTTGTTATTATTGCCTATCGAAAAAATACTAGTGTCATAGCTTATCATATCCAATCCACATGTTGGAAGCGAGGTGTAAACTGACAACATATATCTTATCCATCTACGTTTCGAATATCTCTATTTACTATCATCTCGCCATACTTGTCTCAGATCATGAACCTACACCATTACATTTACGCACGTATATATGTAATGTAACTCCTACTTATCCGAATAACCCCCTGCGGCCAGTGGATTGTTTATTTTCCAACATACACTTTGAGTTGTCCCTTTAATTAGCATTCGTTAATCTTGTTTACTGCAAAAAATCTGGCGGATATACCTAAGATGGCGGAAATTAGCAGAATGAACTGTATAAACAAAAATATGGCGGTCAACAACAAAAGGGCGGCGACCTTTGATGTCCATTCCAGGTACGAATCATAAACTAATATTAACTATATGCCTTCCCCTGCTCTGGAAATCCCTAATACCAAAGGCGACCTTCCCCTTTCCTCCGAGAAAACGCGATAAGCGGTTTTTTTTTGTTTTTGTTTTTTTTTAACACGCTTTCTGTTCTAATGTGAAATGTACGCCATACCATGGCCATTTAGTAATAAGTAGTTAAAACACACTCAATGCTCGAAAAAAAAAGACTCGGACAATAATACTATATAATCAAATAAGTGAAAAATAAGTTTTAAGTTGAAAATTAAGAAAGGTGCGGCGACCTATGATGTCCATTGCAGGTATGATAAAGTATGACCCTCATGGGGAAATCCCCAATACCTAGGCGACCCTTTTCCCTTTCCTTCGGATTAAGCCATAAACGTCGACAGTGTAATTTATGTTCCTTTATTAGTCCTTCTAACCGTGTATGATTTATTATTATGACCACCAAATAAGTCCTAATAAGAATGAATAAGTCCAGCAATGTACAAATAAATACAATGTGAAGATAAATGCGGTAAATCCTATTTCGGACCATCGGAACAATACTTACAGCATAGAGTGTACCGACACAAATATAGTTTTGATACAATAATAAAAACCCTAATAAACTAGATCAAACAGCTATCGCTACACATTTTAGAAATACACAACATACATTCAAATTCGAGAAACCTAAAATAATACACCAAGAGAAAAATTGGTTTTAACGGAATATAAAAGAAATTATAGCTACAGAGAAGTACAAAAAGTCGCACTGTAAACAAAACAAAATAAAAAAATCGGATGTTCAAGGTCTAAGTTCGTGTTATGCAAATTTAATTAATTCTCAATGAAATAATAATAGAAATAATCTAATATCATTCTACAGTTATATAAAAATGCTGTTGTTAAAAATAGATTTCTTACTCGTTGATCATGGCTATTGCAATATAAACATTTTATGAAATATTGCGAAGTAACTGATTGATGATAAACTGATCTATTCTTTGGAACTTGTAACTTACACCCTATCCAATTACATCTTACACGTGTCATTTTAATTTTTATTTTAGTGTGCTATTTAATGTTTTAACTAAAAGCTCATTTTTCACTGTTAGGTCATGAGTAAGTATGAGACTAACCTAGGCTCGAAACGTCGACTGAAGAGGCTTAAGAAAAGACTGAAACTCATAAACATATACCTAATTTACATAACAGTCAAAATAAGTAGAAACCTAAGTAGAAACCAATATATATATATATATATATATATATATATATATATATATATATATATATATATATATATATATATATATATATATGTATGTATGTATGTATGTATGTATGTATGTATATATGTATATGAAATAGGCGACGGGATAACGGCAAGATTATAAAATAGGACAACGACAAAAAAAAAAAATATGATCATGTATACACCGATTCACAAACAAACAGATGAAAGGTCAAATCAGGAAGCATGCTTCGTTTTGTTTTGTTTTTCCTTAATAAATTTAAACGTTATTTATTTTTCCTTTTCCCCTTTATGGGTCTCTTTAGGGTCATACATACATACATACATACATACATACATACATACATACAACGTTTTGACGACCCATTACCGATGATCCGCCGCCGGACGGGCGGAGACAGTGCACAGTGCGCCCATGCCTTTTCTACATGTTATTAACGAGTTGCCACTAGCAAAGCTCATAGGAAACCGGTCCTTTATTTAATACGAGACGATCGATCAAAGGCCCCTTATTGCAAAGGAAAGATGATCCAGCGGTTAAATAATATTTTAGAGAACCAGTCGGTAAAGATGACATAGGACAGCATCGGATGAGTGCTAACAACCCCAGAATGAATCCGTTTCCACGAGGAATGAAAGCTGTGAAACAATCCAAAGCCCGTGGATTCTGAAAGGTTAATGGTTCCAAAAGAGTGAGGCTTTGTTGAAAAATCTCGAGCACGAGGCAGAAGTAATTTAAAAATGACTATTTTGAGAAGAGTTGGAGAGAAGACGACCGGTCTCTGAGATTCAGCGGTCGTTTAAGACTAGGTCCGAGTTTTTGGAGAACGCCTGGCCGCACGTATGTGAGGAGGAAAGTAAGGAGAAATGGCACCGAAAATCGTACGTCGTTAAATGGGTCTACGGAAAAGCAGAGGGGAGTTTACAGATACAAATTGAACACAAAACAATCCAAGGGAGAAATAATTCTGGGAATAAGAAGTGTGGTGTCTCCGTTACGGTCCGTCCTGCTTTACAAAAGCGAAACGAAACACGCTGCGAAAAAAGGTACACTAGCGAACCTATTGTGAAAATGACTGAAACTGCAACAGAAGCCGCTGCTCCGACAACCCCGGCGACGCCCAAGGCGAAGAAGGGTAAGGCCGCTGCAGCAGCCGGCGCCAAGAAACCCAAGACCGCGCCTACTCATCCACCCGTTTCTCAGATGGTGACAGCTGCGATCAAGTCTCTCAAAGAGAGAGGTGGATCATCTACCCAGGCTATCAAGAAATATATCAGCTCGACGTACAAGATCGATGCGGAGAAAAAGTCGCACTTTATCAAAAAGTACCTCGTATCCGCCGTTGCTTCCGGCTCGCTCGTTCAGACCAAGGGTAAAGGGGCATCGGGCTCTTTTAAACTCGCCGGAGCAGGAGGTGAAGGCAAGAAAGTAGCGGCTACAAAGAAGGCCCCAGCTAAGCCGTCCGTCGCTATAAAATCCAAGGCACCAAAGGCTAAACCTGCGGCAACGAAAAAGGCCGCTGCTGCACCTAAGGCTAAGAAGACCAAGAAGCCACCAACCGCCGCCAAGACTCCAAAGCCCAAGGTGGCCAAGGCGAAACCCGCCACGACACCTAAGGCGAAGAAGGCACCGGCGAAAAAGGCACCTGCCAAGAAGCCAGCGGCCAAGAAGGCTTCACCGAAGAAGAAGTAGGTCGTTTTCCCCCTAACCGCTGCCTCCTCAAGGAGGAGTGATTTTAAACGGCTCTTTTCAGAGCCACTAAAAATACGCACACATACTTTCTACCGAGCTTGCTAACTGTTGCCCTTCGATCACACATGGATTTTATGGATTACAGTATTAGATGAGACAAAATAATACGCGTGCGCCAAACAATAACATCTAATACCCCCCCCCCTCCTTAATAATTAATTGTCAACCTATTTCATTAGGACGCATAGAGACCGTTTTACTATTAACTAACTTGTTGAGTATGAAATCCGTAATTCCTGAGTGTATAACATCTAAGATGGATGGCGGCAATACAAACAAAAATATGGCGGACATAAAGAATGGGTCGGCAACCTTTCATCTCAATTCCAGGTATAATAAAATATGGCCCTCCTAGGGAAATCCCGACTACCTAGGCGACCTTTTGGCGGACTAAGCCATAAACCAAACGTTTATGACTACCAGGGAAATCCCTACTATCTAGGCGATCTTTTTCCCTTTTCTTCGGGTTAAAAACGTTTACGACTAGAATTTTACTTATATAGTGTATTTACTAGGGAAATCCGTACTAATTTGGCGACCGTCCCCCCTCCCCCCCCCCCCTCCTTTTTCTGCGGATTAAGTCCTAAGCCTAAGCCAAACATACCAGAATTTCTGTACATAGTGCAATTTATATTCCCTTATCAATTCTTATTTGCCTTATTACTTACAAAATAATATTAAAAATCTTCTGACATAAAGTGATTCCGATGAATGGAGTGATGGTATTGTCCGGTAGGTAGCAGTCTGAGGTAAATACACATTGTGGGGTGGGGAGCAGCGGCGAAAAGCGATTGGTCCGCGCAAAGCTGCAAATGGGTATATACGAAGCGGCATTAAAATTCGAAAGCATATATTTCTCGTCAACGACAGAGAACACATAGAGCAGAAGAATGTCCGGACGTGGTAAAGGTGGTAAAGCCAAGGGAAAGGCAAAGACCCGATCATCTAGGGCAGGGCTCCAGTTCCCCGTGGGTCGTATCCACCGTCTTCTCAGGAAAGGTAACTACGCAGAGAGAGTGGGAGCAGGAGCTCCGGTATACCTCGCAGCAGTCATGGAGTACCTGGCTGCAGAAGTTCTCGAGTTGGCCGGCAACGCCGCTCGTGATAATAAGAAAACCAGGATCATTCCGCGTCACCTCCAGCTCGCTATTAGGAACGACGAGGAGTTGAACAAGCTGCTGTCGGGAGTCACCATCGCTCAAGGCGGAGTACTTCCCAACATCCAGGCCGTTCTACTGCCGAAGAAGACAGAGAAGAGCTCTTAAGCCTAAAAGACGGCGAGCTCCTCGCGACCTTCTCTTTTCAACGGCCCTTTTCAGGGCCACAAATTGGATGAAGAACTTTCGACCGCAATACTTATAAACTTGGTATGTTAAGTAAGAGGAATTAAGAATTTATCAAACATCATAGGTTTGACTATCCGGTTGGGTAAAGTTACGGGATCGGAAATTATGTTGTGTACATACTCAATAATAATAATAATAATAATTGTTCCGTAACAGGCAACCATCATAATGAAGAACAATGCATTCGTTCACTTGCACAGTTCTAATGAACGCAGTTAATAGAACCGAGGAAAATAAACACTACAGGACGTCATCATACATAATCAAAGAAATGTATTGAATTTCAGAATCGATAGATAAACGAAATTTTGTTTTATACAAACGGTCGTCATATAATCTTCAGCTGATTGATGGTGATTTGAATATATCATCAGTAAATCATGAATAATGAAAGGAACCAAAACCATCCTTTTTTTTTTTTTTTTTTTTTTTTTTTTTTTTTTTTTTTTTTTTTTTTTTTATCCCGGCGAAAAAGGAGCTCTACATTTTTATTTCTCCTAATAAAACAAACACAAACGCTCACGCACACACCAAACCTATCAAATTGAATGAGTCGCGTAAACGGACCACCAGAGGGCATACCAACCGCTCGTGTTTGGACCAATCGGAAGGAAAGACCTAGCTATATAAACAAGGAGGTAGAAAATTTTGGCCAAGCAGTCGAATATCGTTCTCTGACCTGCAAAGATGACTGGACGTGGCAAGGGTGGAAAGGGTCTGGGCAAAGGAGGAGCCAAAAGACATAGGAAAGTACTCCGAGACAACATCCAAGGTATCACCAAACCCGCCATCAGGAGGTTGGCCAGGCGAGGAGGTGTGAAGCGTATTTCGGGTCTCATTTATGAGGAGACCAGAGGTGTGTTGAAGGTGTTCTTGGAAAACGTTATCCGTGACGCAGTCACCTACACCGAACACGCCAAGAGGAAGACCGTCACCGCCATGGATGTCGTCTACGCTCTCAAGAGGCAGGGCCGTACTCTGTACGGTTTCGGCGGTTAAGTTCGACGTCGTGTGTACCTGGCGACCTGGGGAAAGTTTCAACGGCCCTTTTCAGGGCCACCAATAATTATTAGACAGACTTTCTTAATTAAGTTAATCACTTCTATCAGTGTGAATTATTCCTTTCAAAATAAAATAATTGTCGGAATTTTGATGGAGAGTCATTGCTCGATCATCGATACGGCTATCATCGATAGTTGTTTTGCAAATCTATAAATATTTACTTGTCTACTACACCCACCGACGAACAATTGCAATACATCCAATCGCTTGATCGATAATGGTAATTATTAGAGTTGATTAAAAGTTGAAAACGAGATATGCTAATATTCTCCATTTAAGTGAATGTAGATCAATTAACGGAATTTGGCTTAATATGAGAAAACCCTTCCGGAAGTAAGAGAAACGAATTAATTGTTGAAAAATAAAGAAATGGCATGTTTCATAATTTACGGACGTCCAAAAAATTAGGTATCTATCTGTTAAAGACTTAGTACAGGGTAAAACAAAAAAAAAAAGTCAACAAAGTCGCCAACGATGATTGGCGGGTGGAACCCCCCACCCTTCCAGTTCCACCTATATAAAGGAGGGGCACGGAAACAAAATTTTTATTACTGTAAGATGGCTCGTACCAAGCAGACCGCTAGGAAATCGACAGGAGGCAAGGCTCCGAGGAAGCAGCTGGCTACCAAAGCCGCCAGGAAGAGTGCACCAGCCACCGGAGGTGTTAAGAAACCTCACAGGTATAGGCCCGGAACAGTAGCACTCAGAGAAATCAGGAGGTACCAGAAAAGTACCGAGTTGCTTATTAGGAAACTCCCGTTCCAGAGGTTGGTGAGGGAGATCGCTCAGGACTTCAAGACCGACCTGAGATTCCAGAGTTCCGCCGTCATGGCCCTCCAGGAGGCCAGCGAAGCTTATCTCGTAGGTCTCTTCGAGGATACCAATTTGTGCGCAATCCACGCCAAGAGGGTCACCATCATGCCCAAGGATATCCAGCTTGCTCGCCGTATCCGCGGAGAACGAGCTTAAGAGGTCCGTCCGCACCCTGCCGTACTTTCAACGGCCCTTTTCAGGGCCACCAAATTAGACGTAATCCTTTCTATCAGAATGTAACCTCTCGTTGGGTATTCTGCATGGATAGAGGAAACAATTGCTTTAAAGTTACAGCTATACGTTCTTATGACATTTGCATTGCGAAAACATATCAATCCTCGATGTTGTTGATAAATAAATGAAATATAATAGTGAACTATTATATATGAAGTTATTAGAAACGTTCGAAAACTACGGACCGGTGTAATCCATTCGAATCGATTAGGAAAGTAACCAACCCCCTTTTAATGTAACAATTTAAAAAACGCTCGCACATACATACATACATACGTGTGTATATATATATATATATATATGTATATATATATATATATATATATATATATATATATATATATATATATATATATAGACACACACACACTCACATTTCCGCCATTTTTTATTTCTGATCGCTTGCTGGAAATGAAAGTCTGAAAGCCACGCACTCTGGAACGGTTTATGCGCACTTTGGTCAAGGTTACCGATACAACCGCGAGACTGCGCTGCTCGCTTCACCACGATTGGGCCGCTTGGCCGACAACGAATCGAATATAAATAGACCCTTCAATGCCGTTTCAAAACACTTCGGTTTCAGCTGACATACAGTCAACATGCCACCAAAGGCGAGCGGTAAAGCCATGAAGAAGGCCGGGAAGGCCCAGAAGAATATCTCCAAATCCGACAAGAAGAAGAAGCGGAGGAGGAAGGAGAGCTACGCTATCTACATCTACAAGGTGCTGAAGCAGGTCCACCCGGATACTGGAGTCTCATCAAAGGCTATGAGTATCATGAACAGTTTCGTCAACGATATTTTCGAACGTATCGCTGCCGAAGCCTCACGCCTCTCCCACTACAACAAGAGGTCGACCATCACGAGCAGGGAAATCCAGACCGCGGTGAGGCTCCTACTTCCCGGAGAATTGGCCAAGCACGCTGTCAGCGAAGGTACAAAGGCCGTTACCAAGTACACTAGCTCTAAGTAACGAGTTAATCGTTCATAGGCTGATTTCAACGGCCCTTTTCAGGGCCACCAATAGACATAGCACGCTTTCTATTTTAATGTGAAATGTACTCCGTATTATACGTAAATTTTTGTTATTATTGCCTATCGAAAAAATACTAGTGTCATAGCTTATCATATCCAATCCACATGTTGGAAGCGAGGTGTAAACTGACAACATATATCTTATCCATCTACGTTTCGAATATCTCTATTTACTATCATCTCGCCATACTTGTCTCAGATCATGAACCTACACCATTACATTTACGCACGTATATATGTAATGTAACTCCTACTTATCCGAATAACCCCCTGCGGCCAGTGGATTGTTTATTTTCCAACATACACTTTGAGTTGTCCCTTTAATTAGCATTCGTTAATCTTGTTTACTGCAAAAAATCTGGCGGATATACCTAAGATGGCGGAAATTAGCAGAATGAACTGTATAAACAAAAATATGGCGGTCAACAACAAAAGGGCGGCGACCTTTGATGTCCATTCCAGGTACGAATCATAAACTAATATTAACTATATGCCTTCCCCTGCTCTGGAAATCCCTAATACCAAAGGCGACCTTCCCCTTTCCTCCGAGAAAACGCGATAAGCGGTTTTTTTTTGTTTTTGTTTTTTTTTAACACGCTTTCTGTTCTAATGTGAAATGTACGCCATACCATGGCCATTTAGTAATAAGTAGTTAAAACACACTCAATGCTCGAAAAAAAAAGACTCGGACAATAATACTATATAATCAAATAAGTGAAAAATAAGTTTTAAGTTGAAAATTAAGAAAGGTGCGGCGACCTATGATGTCCATTGCAGGTATGATAAAGTATGACCCTCATGGGGAAATCCCCAATACCTAGGCGACCCTTTTCCCTTTCCTTCGGATTAAGCCATAAACGTCGACAGTGTAATTTATGTTCCTTTATTAGTCCTTCTAACCGTGTATGATTTATTATTATGACCACCAAATAAGTCCTAATAAGAATGAATAAGTCCAGCAATGTACAAATAAATACAATGTGAAGATAAATGCGGTAAATCCTATTTCGGACCATCGGAACAATACTTACAGCATAGAGTGTACCGACACAAATATAGTTTTGATACAATAATAAAAACCCTAATAAACTAGATCAAACAGCTATCGCTACACATTTTAGAAATACACAACATACATTCAAATTCGAGAAACCTAAAATAATACACCAAGAGAAAAATTGGTTTTAACGGAATATAAAAGAAATTATAGCTACAGAGAAGTACAAAAAGTCGCACTGTAAACAAAACAAAATAAAAAAATCGGATGTTCAAGGTCTAAGTTCGTGTTATGCAAATTTAATTAATTCTCAATGAAATAATAATAGAAATAATCTAATATCATTCTACAGTTATATAAAAATGCTGTTGTTAAAAATAGATTTCTTACTCGTTGATCATGGCTATTGCAATATAAACATTTTATGAAATATTGCGAAGTAACTGATTGATGATAAACTGATCTATTCTTTGGAACTTGTAACTTACACCCTATCCAATTACATCTTACACGTGTCATTTTAATTTTTATTTTAGTGTGCTATTTAATGTTTTAACTAAAAGCTCATTTTTCACTGTTAGGTCATGAGTAAGTATGAGACTAACCTAGGCTCGAAACGTCGACTGAAGAGGCTTAAGAAAAGACTGAAACTCATAAACATATACCTAATTTACATAACAGTCAAAATAAGTAGAAACCTAAGTAGAAACCAATATATATATATATATATATATATATATATATATATATATATATATATATATATATATATATGTATGTATGTATGTATGTATGTATGTATGTATATATGTATATGAAATAGGCGACGGGATAACGGCAAGATTATAAAATAGGACAACGACAAAAAAAAAAAATATGATCATGTATACACCGATTCACAAACAAACAGATGAAAGGTCAAATCAGGAAGCATGCTTCGTTTTGTTTTGTTTTTCCTTAATAAATTTAAACGTTATTTATTTTTCCTTTTCCCCTTTATGGGTCTCTTTAGGGTCATACATACATACATACATACATACATACATACATACATACAACGTTTTGACGACCCATTACCGATGCCGCCGCCGGACGGGCGGAGACAGTGCACAGTGCGCCCATGCCTTTTCTACATGTTATTAACGAGTTGCCACTAGCAAAGCTCATAGGAAACCGGTCCTTTATTTAATACGAGACGATCGATCAAAGGCCCCTTATTGCAAAGGAAAGATGATCCAGCGGTTAAATAATATTTTAGAGAACCAGTCGGTAAAGATGACATAGGACAGCATCGGATGAGTGCTAACAACCCCAGAATGAATCCGTTTCCACGAGGAATGAAAGCTGTGAAACAATCCAAAGCCCGTGGATTCTGAAAGGTTAATGGTTCCAAAAGAGTGAGGCTTTGTTGAAAAATCTCGAGCACGAGGCAGAAGTAATTTAAAAATGACTATTTTGAGAAGAGTTGGAGAGAAGACGACCGGTCTCTGAGATTCAGCGGTCGTTTAAGACTAGGTCCGAGTTTTTGGAGAACGCCTGGCCGCACGTATGTGAGGAGGAAAGTAAGGAGAAATGGCACCGAAAATCGTACGTCGTTAAATGGGTCTACGGAAAAGCAGAGGGGAGTTTACAGATACAAATTGAACACAAAACAATCCAAGGGAGAAATAATTCTGGGAATAAGAAGTGTGGTGTCTCCGTTACGGTCCGTCCTGCTTTACAAAAGCGAAACGAAACACGCTGCGAAAAAAGGTACACTAGCGAACCTATTGTGAAAATGACTGAAACTGCAACAGAAGCCGCTGCTCCGACAACCCCGGCGACGCCCAAGGCGAAGAAGGGTAAGGCCGCTGCAGCAGCCGGCGCCAAGAAACCCAAGACCGCGCCTACTCATCCACCCGTTTCTCAGATGGTGACAGCTGCGATCAAGTCTCTCAAAGAGAGAGGTGGATCATCTACCCAGGCTATCAAGAAATATATCAGCTCGACGTACAAGATCGATGCGGAGAAAAAGTCGCACTTTATCAAAAAGTACCTCGTATCCGCCGTTGCTTCCGGCTCGCTCGTTCAGACCAAGGGTAAAGGGGCATCGGGCTCTTTTAAACTCGCCGGAGCAGGAGGTGAAGGCAAGAAAGTAGCGGCTACAAAGAAGGCCCCAGCTAAGCCGTCCGTCGCTATAAAATCCAAGGCACCAAAGGCTAAACCTGCGGCAACGAAAAAGGCCGCTGCTGCACCTAAGGCTAAGAAGACCAAGAAGCCACCAACCGCCGCCAAGACTCCAAAGCCCAAGGTGGCCAAGGCGAAACCCGCCACGACACCTAAGGCGAAGAAGGCACCGGCGAAAAAGGCACCTGCCAAGAAGCCAGCGGCCAAGAAGGCTTCACCGAAGAAGAAGTAGGTCGTTTTCCCCCTAACCGCTGCCTCCTCAAGGAGGAGTGATTTTAAACGGCTCTTTTCAGAGCCACTAAAAATACGCACACATACTTTCTACCGAGCTTGCTAACTGTTGCCCTTCGATCACACATGGATTTTATGGATTACAGTATTAGATGAGACAAAATAATACGCGTGCGCCAAACAATAACATCTAATACCCCCCCCCCCTCCTTAATAATTAATTGTCAACCTATTTCATTAGGACGCATAGAGACCGTTTTACTATTAACTAACTTGTTGAGTATGAAATCCGTAATTCCTGAGTGTATAACATCTAAGATGGATGGCGGCAATACAAACAAAAATATGGCGGACATAAAGAATGGGTCGGCAACCTTTCATCTCAATTCCAGGTATAATAAAATATGGCCCTCCTAGGGAAATCCCGACTACCTAGGCGACCTTTTGGCGGACTAAGCCATAAACCAAACGTTTATGACTACCAGGGAAATCCCTACTATCTAGGCGATCTTTTTCCCTTTTCTTCGGGTTAAAAACGTTTACGACTAGAATTTTACTTATATAGTGTATTTACTAGGGAAATCCGTACTAATTTGGCGACCGTCCCCCCCTCCCCCCCCCCCTCCTTTTTCTGCGGATTAAGTCCTAAGCCTAAGCCAAACATACCAGAATTTCTGTACATAGTGCAATTTATATTCCCTTATCAATTCTTATTTGCCTTATTACTTACAAAATAATATTAAAAATCTTCTGACATAAAGTGATTCCGATGAATGGAGTGATGGTATTGTCCGGTAGGTAGCAGTCTGAGGTAAATACACATTGTGGGGTGGGGAGCAGCGGCGAAAAGCGATTGGTCCGCGCAAAGCTGCAAATGGGTATATACGAAGCGGCATTAAAATTCGAAAGCATATATTTCTCGTCAACGACAGAGAACACATAGAGCAGAAGAATGTCCGGACGTGGTAAAGGTGGTAAAGCCAAGGGAAAGGCAAAGACCCGATCATCTAGGGCAGGGCTCCAGTTCCCCGTGGGTCGTATCCACCGTCTTCTCAGGAAAGGTAACTACGCAGAGAGAGTGGGAGCAGGAGCTCCGGTATACCTCGCAGCAGTCATGGAGTACCTGGCTGCAGAAGTTCTCGAGTTGGCCGGCAACGCCGCTCGTGATAATAAGAAAACCAGGATCATTCCGCGTCACCTCCAGCTCGCTATTAGGAACGACGAGGAGTTGAACAAGCTGCTGTCGGGAGTCACCATCGCTCAAGGCGGAGTACTTCCCAACATCCAGGCCGTTCTACTGCCGAAGAAGACAGAGAAGAGCTCTTAAGCCTAAAAGACGGCGAGCTCCTCGCGACCTTCTCTTTTCAACGGCCCTTTTCAGGGCCACAAATTGGATGAAGAACTTTCGACCGCAATACTTATAAACTTGGTATGTTAAGTAAGAGGAATTAAGAATTTATCAAACATCATAGGTTTGACTATCCGGTTGGGTAAAGTTACGGGATCGGAAATTATGTTGTGTACATACTCAATAATAATAATAATAATAATTGTTCCGTAACAGGCAACCATCATAATGAAGAACAATGCATTCGTTCACTTGCACAGTTCTAATGAACGCAGTTAATAGAACCGAGGAAAATAAACACTACAGGACGTCATCATACATAATCAAAGAAATGTATTGAATTTCAGAATCGATAGATAAACGAAATTTTGTTTTATACAAACGGTCGTCATATAATCTTCAGCTGATTGATGGTGATTTGAATATATCATCAGTAAATCATGAATAATGAAAGGAACCAAAACCATCCTTTTTTTTTTTTTTTTTTTTTTTTTTTTTTTTTTTTTTTTTTTTTTTATCCCGGCGAAAAAGGAGCTCTACATTTTTATTTCTCCTAATAAAACAAACACAAACGCTCACGCACACACCAAACCTATCAAATTGAATGAGTCGCGTAAACGGACCACCAGAGGGCATACCAACCGCTCGTGTTTGGACCAATCGGAAGGAAAGACCTAGCTATATAAACAAGGAGGTAGAAAATTTTGGCCAAGCAGTCGAATATCGTTCTCTGACCTGCAAAGATGACTGGACGTGGCAAGGGTGGAAAGGGTCTGGGCAAAGGAGGAGCCAAAAGACATAGGAAAGTACTCCGAGACAACATCCAAGGTATCACCAAACCCGCCATCAGGAGGTTGGCCAGGCGAGGAGGTGTGAAGCGTATTTCGGGTCTCATTTATGAGGAGACCAGAGGTGTGTTGAAGGTGTTCTTGGAAAACGTTATCCGTGACGCAGTCACCTACACCGAACACGCCAAGAGGAAGACCGTCACCGCCATGGATGTCGTCTACGCTCTCAAGAGGCAGGGCCGTACTCTGTACGGTTTCGGCGGTTAAGTTCGACGTCGTGTGTACCTGGCGACCTGGGGAAAGTTTCAACGGCCCTTTTCAGGGCCACCAATAATTATTAGACAGACTTTCTTAATTAAGTTAATCACTTCTATCAGTGTGAATTATTCCTTTCAAAATAAAATAATTGTCGGAATTTTGATGGAGAGTCATTGCTCGATCATCGATACGGCTATCATCGATAGTTGTTTTGCAAATCTATAAATATTTACTTGTCTACTACACCCACCGACGAACAATTGCAATACATCCAATCGCTTGATCGATAATGGTAATTATTAGAGTTGATTAAAAGTTGAAAACGAGATATGCTAATATTCTCCATTTAAGTGAATGTAGATCAATTAACGGAATTTGGCTTAATATGAGAAAACCCTTCCGGAAGTAAGAGAAACGAATTAATTGTTGAAAAATAAAGAAATGGCATGTTTCATAATTTACGGACGTCCAAAAAATTAGGTATCTATCTGTTAAAGACTTAGTACAGGGTAAAACAAAAAAAAAAGTCAACAAAGTCGCCAACGATGATTGGCGGGTGGAACCCCCCACCCTTCCAGTTCCACCTATATAAAGGAGGGGCACGGAAACAAAATTTTTATTACTGTAAGATGGCTCGTACCAAGCAGACCGCTAGGAAATCGACAGGAGGCAAGGCTCCGAGGAAGCAGCTGGCTACCAAAGCCGCCAGGAAGAGTGCACCAGCCACCGGAGGTGTTAAGAAACCTCACAGGTATAGGCCCGGAACAGTAGCACTCAGAGAAATCAGGAGGTACCAGAAAAGTACCGAGTTGCTTATTAGGAAACTCCCGTTCCAGAGGTTGGTGAGGGAGATCGCTCAGGACTTCAAGACCGACCTGAGATTCCAGAGTTCCGCCGTCATGGCCCTCCAGGAGGCCAGCGAAGCTTATCTCGTAGGTCTCTTCGAGGATACCAATTTGTGCGCAATCCACGCCAAGAGGGTCACCATCATGCCCAAGGATATCCAGCTTGCTCGCCGTATCCGCGGAGAACGAGCTTAAGAGGTCCGTCCGCACCCTGCCGTACTTTCAACGGCCCTTTTCAGGGCCACCAAATTAGACGTAATCCTTTCTATCAGAATGTAACCTCTCGTTGGGTATTCTGCATGGATAGAGGAAACAATTGCTTTAAAGTTACAGCTATACGTTCTTATGACATTTGCATTGCGAAAACATATCAATCCTCGATGTTGTTGATAAATAAATGAAATATAATAGTGAACTATTATATATGAAGTTATTAGAAACGTTCGAAAACTACGGACCGGTGTAATCCATTCGAATCGATTAGGAAAGTAACCAACCCCCTTTTAATGTAACAATTTAAAAAACGCTCGCACATACATACATACATACGTGTGTATATATATATATATATATATATATATATATATATAGACACACACACACTCACATTTCCGCCATTTTTTATTTCTGATCGCTTGCTGGAAATGAAAGTCTGAAAGCCACGCACTCTGGAACGGTTTATGCGCACTTTGGTCAAGGTTACCGATACAACCGCGAGACTGCGCTGCTCGCTTCACCACGATTGGGCCGCTTGGCCGACAACGAATCGAATATAAATAGACCCTTCAATGCCGTTTCAAAACACTTCGGTTTCAGCTGACATACAGTCAACATGCCACCAAAGGCGAGCGGTAAAGCCATGAAGAAGGCCGGGAAGGCCCAGAAGAATATCTCCAAATCCGACAAGAAGAAGAAGCGGAGGAGGAAGGAGAGCTACGCTATCTACATCTACAAGGTGCTGAAGCAGGTCCACCCGGATACTGGAGTCTCATCAAAGGCTATGAGTATCATGAACAGTTTCGTCAACGATATTTTCGAACGTATCGCTGCCGAAGCCTCACGCCTCTCCCACTACAACAAGAGGTCGACCATCACGAGCAGGGAAATCCAGACCGCGGTGAGGCTCCTACTTCCCGGAGAATTGGCCAAGCACGCTGTCAGCGAAGGTACAAAGGCCGTTACCAAGTACACTAGCTCTAAGTAACGAGTTAATCGTTCATAGGCTGATTTCAACGGCCCTTTTCAGGGCCACCAATAGACATAGCACGCTTTCTATTTTAATGTGAAATGTACTCCGTATTATACGTAAATTTTTGTTATTATTGCCTATCGAAAAAATACTAGTGTCATAGCTTATCATATCCAATCCACATGTTGGAAGCGAGGTGTAAACTGACAACATATATCTTATCCATCTACGTTTCGAATATCTCTATTTACTATCATCTCGCCATACTTGTCTCAGATCATGAACCTACACCATTACATTTACGCACGTATATATGTAATGTAACTCCTACTTATCCGAATAACCCCCTGCGGCCAGTGGATTGTTTATTTTCCAACATACACTTTGAGTTGTCCCTTTAATTAGCATTCGTTAATCTTGTTTACTGCAAAAAATCTGGCGGATATACCTAAGATGGCGGAAATTAGCAGAATGAACTGTATAAACAAAAATATGGCGGTCAACAACAAAAGGGCGGCGACCTTTGATGTCCATTCCAGGTACGAATCATAAACTAATATTAACTATATGCCTTCCCCTGCTCTGGAAATCCCTAATACCAAAGGCGACCTTCCCCTTTCCTCCGAGAAAACGCGATAAGCGGTTTTTTTTTGTTTTTGTTTTTTTTTAACACGCTTTCTGTTCTAATGTGAAATGTACGCCATACCATGGCCATTTAGTAATAAGTAGTTAAAACACACTCAATGCTCGAAAAAAAAAGACTCGGACAATAATACTATATAATCAAATAAGTGAAAAATAAGTTTTAAGTTGAAAATTAAGAAAGGTGCGGCGACCTATGATGTCCATTGCAGGTATGATAAAGTATGACCCTCATGGGGAAATCCCCAATACCTAGGCGACCCTTTTCCCTTTCCTTCGGATTAAGCCATAAACGTCGACAGTGTAATTTATGTTCCTTTATTAGTCCTTCTAACCGTGTATGATTTATTATTATGACCACCAAATAAGTCCTAATAAGAATGAATAAGTCCAGCAATGTACAAATAAATACAATGTGAAGATAAATGCGGTAAATCCTATTTCGGACCATCGGAACAATACTTACAGCATAGAGTGTACCGACACAAATATAGTTTTGATACAATAATAAAAACCCTAATAAACTAGATCAAACAGCTATCGCTACACATTTTAGAAATACACAACATACATTCAAATTCGAGAAACCTAAAATAATACACCAAGAGAAAAATTGGTTTTAACGGAATATAAAAGAAATTATAGCTACAGAGAAGTACAAAAAGTCGCACTGTAAACAAAACAAAATAAAAAAATCGGATGTTCAAGGTCTAAGTTCGTGTTATGCAAATTTAATTAATTCTCAATGAAATAATAATAGAAATAATCTAATATCATTCTACAGTTATATAAAATGCTGTTGTTAAAAATAGATTTCTTACTCGTTGATCATGGCTATTGCAATATAAACATTTTATGAAATATTGCGAAGTAACTGATTGATGATAAACTGATCTATTCTTTGGAACTTGTAACTTACACCCTATCCAATTACATCTTACACGTGTCATTTTAATTTTTATTTTAGTGTGCTATTTAATGTTTTAACTAAAAGCTCATTTTTCACTGTTAGGTCATGAGTAAGTATGAGACTAACCTAGGCTCGAAACGTCGACTGAAGAGGCTTAAGAAAAGACTGAAACTCATAAACATATACCTAATTTACATAACAGTCAAAATAAGTAGAAACCTAAGTAGAAACCAATATATATATATATATATATATATATATATATATATATATATATATATATATATATATATATATATATATATATATATGTATGTATGTATGTATGTATGTATGTATGTATATATGTATATGAAATAGGCGACGGGATAACGGCAAGATTATAAAATAGGACAACGACAAAAAAAAAAAATATGATCATGTATACACCGATTCACAAACAAACAGATGAAAGGTCAAATCAGGAAGCATGCTTCGTTTTGTTTTGTTTTTCCTTAATAAATTTAAACGTTATTTATTTTTCCTTTTCCCCTTTATGGGTCTCTTTAGGGTCATACATACATACATACATACATACATACATACATACATACAACGTTTTGACGACCCATTACCGATGATCCGCCGCGGACGGGCGGAGACAGTGCACAGTGCGCCCATGCCTTTTCTACATGTTATTAACGAGTTGCCACTAGCAAAGCTCATAGGAAACCGGTCCTTTATTTAATACGAGACGATCGATCAAAGGCCCCTTATTGCAAAGGAAAGATGATCCAGCGGTTAAATAATATTTTAGAGAACCAGTCGGTAAAGATGACATAGGACAGCATCGGATGAGTGCTAACAACCCCAGAATGAATCCGTTTCCACGAGGAATGAAAGCTGTGAAACAATCCAAAGCCCGTGGATTCTGAAAGGTTAATGGTTCCAAAAGAGTGAGGCTTTGTTGAAAAATCTCGAGCACGAGGCAGAAGTAATTTAAAAATGACTATTTTGAGAAGAGTTGGAGAGAAGACGACCGGTCTCTGAGATTCAGCGGTCGTTTAAGACTAGGTCCGAGTTTTTGGAGAACGCCTGGCCGCACGTATGTGAGGAGGAAAGTAAGGAGAAATGGCACCGAAAATCGTACGTCGTTAAATGGGTCTACGGAAAAGCAGAGGGGAGTTTACAGATACAAATTGAACACAAAACAATCCAAGGGAGAAATAATTCTGGGAATAAGAAGTGTGGTGTCTCCGTTACGGTCCGTCCTGCTTTACAAAAGCGAAACGAAACACGCTGCGAAAAAAGGTACACTAGCGAACCTATTGTGAAAATGACTGAAACTGCAACAGAAGCCGCTGCTCCGACAACCCCGGCGACGCCCAAGGCGAAGAAGGGTAAGGCCGCTGCAGCAGCCGGCGCCAAGAAACCCAAGACCGCGCCTACTCATCCACCCGTTTCTCAGATGGTGACAGCTGCGATCAAGTCTCTCAAAGAGAGAGGTGGATCATCTACCCAGGCTATCAAGAAATATATCAGCTCGACGTACAAGATCGATGCGGAGAAAAAGTCGCACTTTATCAAAAAGTACCTCGTATCCGCCGTTGCTTCCGGCTCGCTCGTTCAGACCAAGGGTAAAGGGGCATCGGGCTCTTTTAAACTCGCCGGAGCAGGAGGTGAAGGCAAGAAAGTAGCGGCTACAAAGAAGGCCCCAGCTAAGCCGTCCGTCGCTATAAAATCCAAGGCACCAAAGGCTAAACCTGCGGCAACGAAAAAGGCCGCTGCTGCACCTAAGGCTAAGAAGACCAAGAAGCCACCAACCGCCGCCAAGACTCCAAAGCCCAAGGTGGCCAAGGCGAAACCCGCCACGACACCTAAGGCGAAGAAGGCACCGGCGAAAAAGGCACCTGCCAAGAAGCCAGCGGCCAAGAAGGCTTCACCGAAGAAGAAGTAGGTCGTTTTCCCCCTAACCGCTGCCTCCTCAAGGAGGAGTGATTTTAAACGGCTCTTTTCAGAGCCACTAAAAATACGCACACATACTTTCTACCGAGCTTGCTAACTGTTGCCCTTCGATCACACATGGATTTTATGGATTACAGTATTAGATGAGACAAAATAATACGCGTGCGCCAAACAATAACATCTAATACCCCCCCCCCCCCTCCTTAATAATTAATTGTCAACCTATTTCATTAGGACGCATAGAGACCGTTTTACTATTAACTAACTTGTTGAGTATGAAATCCGTAATTCCTGAGTGTATAACATCTAAGATGGATGGCGGCAATACAAACAAAAATATGGCGGACATAAAGAATGGGTCGGCAACCTTTCATCTCAATTCCAGGTATAATAAAATATGGCCCTCCTAGGGAAATCCCGACTACCTAGGCGACCTTTTGGCGGACTAAGCCATAAACCAAACGTTTATGACTACCAGGGAAATCCCTACTATCTAGGCGATCTTTTTCCCTTTTCTTCGGGTTAAAAACGTTTACGACTAGAATTTTACTTATATAGTGTATTTACTAGGGAAATCCGTACTAATTTGGCGACCGTCCCCCCTCCCCCCCCCCCCTCCTTTTTCTGCGGATTAAGTCCTAAGCCTAAGCCAAACATACCAGAATTTCTGTACATAGTGCAATTTATATTCCCTTATCAATTCTTATTTGCCTTATTACTTACAAAATAATATTAAAAATCTTCTGACATAAAGTGATTCCGATGAATGGAGTGATGGTATTGTCCGGTAGGTAGCAGTCTGAGGTAAATACACATTGTGGGGTGGGGAGCAGCGGCGAAAAGCGATTGGTCCGCGCAAAGCTGCAAATGGGTATATACGAAGCGGCATTAAAATTCGAAAGCATATATTTCTCGTCAACGACAGAGAACACATAGAGCAGAAGAATGTCCGGACGTGGTAAAGGTGGTAAAGCCAAGGGAAAGGCAAAGACCCGATCATCTAGGGCAGGGCTCCAGTTCCCCGTGGGTCGTATCCACCGTCTTCTCAGGAAAGGTAACTACGCAGAGAGAGTGGGAGCAGGAGCTCCGGTATACCTCGCAGCAGTCATGGAGTACCTGGCTGCAGAAGTTCTCGAGTTGGCCGGCAACGCCGCTCGTGATAATAAGAAAACCAGGATCATTCCGCGTCACCTCCAGCTCGCTATTAGGAACGACGAGGAGTTGAACAAGCTGCTGTCGGGAGTCACCATCGCTCAAGGCGGAGTACTTCCCAACATCCAGGCCGTTCTACTGCCGAAGAAGACAGAGAAGAGCTCTTAAGCCTAAAAGACGGCGAGCTCCTCGCGACCTTCTCTTTTCAACGGCCCTTTTCAGGGCCACAAATTGGATGAAGAACTTTCGACCGCAATACTTATAAACTTGGTATGTTAAGTAAGAGGAATTAAGAATTTATCAAACATCATAGGTTTGACTATCCGGTTGGGTAAAGTTACGGGATCGGAAATTATGTTGTGTACATACTCAATAATAATAATAATAATAATTGTTCCGTAACAGGCAACCATCATAATGAAGAACAATGCATTCGTTCACTTGCACAGTTCTAATGAACGCAGTTAATAGAACCGAGGAAAATAAACACTACAGGACGTCATCATACATAATCAAAGAAATGTATTGAATTTCAGAATCGATAGATAAACGAAATTTTGTTTTATACAAACGGTCGTCATATAATCTTCAGCTGATTGATGGTGATTTGAATATATCATCAGTAAATCATGAATAATGAAAGGAACCAAAACCATCCTTTTTTTTTTTTTTTTTTTTTTTTTTTTTTTTTTTTTTTTTTTTTTTTTTTATCCCGGCGAAAAAGGA
>JBBAGI010000168.1:0-87997 GCA_037127475.1 Arma custos | reverse complement strand
AATTAATAGTCCATTTACATCAAAAATAATGGATGCCTTACTGTCAATACTGTTTGTTAAGCTTAATAATTTTTATGTTAAATTTTTTTTTTATAAGAACATACCTTTTAGTTTATAATTATGTAAACACTGTATGATTCTTGTAATGTAGCCTCTTGGCCAGATATATATTCTATTATTTTTGTGCACATCTGTTATTAAGGGACCTGATGCCTGAATAAAATAATGCTTCTATTCTATTTTCTATTTGGGTTTGAGGCCTCGGTGCAGGATTTCAGATTTTAGGCAGAACAATAAGACATTAATTATCAAGAATTTTAAAATTATTTTGTCTCATCATCATATCATCCAGCAGAATCTAAAATGTACAGTACATATTTCAAGGGTGCGTTAAGTACACTAGACTTAACGCACCCTTGAAATATGTACTGTAAACACTGCTGTATTTATTTGAAATGTATTATCTCCATTATAAATTACTATTGTTATTAACAATTTATATTGTTGATCTTTAGTTGTTCTTTTATTGAATTAGAGATGTGTGGCTATTATTTGCGTCTGATAAAGAATAGAATTTGGTTCAGACAGGTCTACAGAGCGCCGAGGCATTTAAAACCAGCTGGAGAGGACGTTTTGATGTAGTCTTCATCTCCTGATATAGTACCTTTGGAGATAATATCGAGGAAGCAGGATATAGCCGGGGTGGGGAGGGGGATAGTTATGTTAATGCTGGCCGTTAAGGAAACAGTCGGAGGCCGAGTATTGAATCCTGAGGAGTGAATATAGATTTGCGGTCAGCCTCAGAATAGCGCCAGAATCCTGATAGCAAGCTCCTACTATCTCATACTCCTGTTTTAGTCAATGCATTAACATAGCCATTAGGATTCAGGTCCTACATAATTAGGTAGCAAGGTTTAGATTCCTCATGATAGTGGAACAGCACTGTCATTTGTTATTGTCAGAAATATAGTCATATGGCACATGGTAAAATTTATTATCCTCCTTTCGCGAAATATTACATGAGGCATTCATGCTTAAAAGCGGATAACTCCAAAGTTTCGAAATTGACTTTTGCTAATTTAGTCAAGCAGTTTTGTCTAATACGACACTTTGCCACCTTATTTATAACTTTTCTCACTCGAATCCATACATGAAGATTCAGGAGCATAAAGCATTACTTGACTAAACTAGCGAAAAGTCTATTATTGAAATTTGACGTTACTCCTATTCGAACCTGAACACCTCTTATATTCGTGTTTACGGAAACTATTTGTCAAGGTTTTTGCATATACTGAGGATAAGGTTTTTTCAGCTTCAGAAAAAGAATTTCAATCAAGACAATGTGAAAAACATAGGCCCGACTCCCAGAAAGAAAATGTAAATAGTATCCCACATTAATTACATCCATTCCGCTTTCCGAATCAATGGAAAGAAAGAATATTTACCAATGGCTCCGGTGGATAGAGGCTCCTCTACGCTCAACGGCAGAAGAGGGTGATAAAGAAATATAACTATATAAGACCAGACTGCAAACATTGTACGAAAAAAAAACGGAATGGTTCTTTAAATCTCGATCCTAACACTTATAAAATAAATCTAAGATTTAAAATAAAAATATTTATTTGAGAAATCATACAACATATTGTCATA
This sequence comes from Arma custos, assembly GCA_037127475.1. Taxonomy (NCBI): domain Eukaryota; kingdom Metazoa; phylum Arthropoda; class Insecta; order Hemiptera; family Pentatomidae; genus Arma; species Arma custos. The sequence goes on along the minus strand of JBBAGI010000168.1, from coordinate 86,347 downwards.
TAACCATTTGACACATATTGTTTTTTGATCTTCATTAGGTAAACCTCCCTCTCTCATCCCTCAGGGATTCTCGTGAAAGCGTGTATGGAGAAACCTCCCATTGAAGACACTCCTAGCGTGGTTCATCTCACTGTAGAAGATCCCTGCTCTTGCGACGTTTCAGTCTCCTTGTCGGGTGTCTTTCAGTAATGATTGTACCAGAACGTTTGGAAGTCCAACAAATGAGTCATGAAATTTTTAGTAGTTTTTCTTGATTGTGTCAGTCACTAGTGGTATATTGAGATCTTTGTTTAACAATTTATTAGTAACGTAAAAGGGACAATGTGTAATATAACGAAGGAACGATTGAAAAATTTTAATGTTCTGTATGTGGCATTTTTTGCATGAGCCTCACACTTGCGAGGCATAGGTCCATATTGGTTTAAGTAGCATGTTGTATATTATAATTTTGTTTGTTAGTGATAGTTTATTTTTGTGGTGAAGTAGTCGTCTAAGGAGTGAGAGTCGGTGATTCAATTTTTATTCAAATTAGTTATGTGTTATTTCCAAGTCAGTCTTCTAAAATAAAAATAAGTTTAGATACTTAGGAGTTATAATAACTTAAAAGGAGGTTGCCCTGGCCCACTTGAGGCACTGCCACACTCGGCTCACTCATTCATATACATATTATTAAAAACATTTTTCAATAATTTAATTATTACCTATCAACAATAAATAAAGTTGGACTTGGAAAGTTGGAACCAGATTTATCGGAGGAGCTGAGTGACAACCAGGCTACCATCTCTTTGGTCTTTCGGTTATTGAGAGCACATCGCCTGTCTCAATAGCTCAATCTATATGTCAATTTTTTCTTACGTCCTTTTTGTGTTTGTGAGTGATTTCGCTTATGAGTATTGCTGACCAATCATAAATACAAATATTTTAACAAATATAATTTATAGTATACTCTCTCTCTCTCTCTCTCTCTCTCTCTCTCTCTCTCTCTCTCTCTCTCTCTCTCTCTCTCTCTCTCTCTCTCTCTGTCTCTCTCTCTCTCTCTCTCTCTCTCTCTCTCTCTCTCTCTCTCTCTCTCTCTCTCTCTCTCTCCCTCCCTGCCTCCCTCTCTCTCTCCCTCTCGCCCTCTTTTCTGACGATTCTTAATTCTAGTTTTATCTTATTTCTTCTAAATCTTAATATGCTTGTATGATAACGTACATAGCACATTGTGCATCGCAGCAATAAACAACTAGTCATAAAATATGCTATTTATTTAAATATAAAAAATGTAAGTTTTTCAACCTTGAAATTAATAGTCCTTAAAGAGATTCGAAAAATATTATATTTCATATCTTGTTATATTCTAATTTTTTATCTTCTTTTATTCTAATTTTTTATACCCCAAGCCTGGGGTATTTGGTCGAACTTATGATAGGGACGTTCTGTTATCCAACAGTTATGTTCATCATTCCATTCCAACAGTTGTGCAAGGAAGATATTTGGTCAAGTTTTTGCTCACCTACTAGGTTTTCCAGCTATCATGGATGTTCGTTTTACTTTATGGAGTCTCGGTGAACCCCAGGAGGGTCTACAGATCATACAGATTATATTTATGCCTGTTTTATATTAAAAGAATAATGCCAATCATTGTTTTGGAAGAAACATTACTATTTAAAGAATTTTCAAATAACCCTGGATGATGGAATAAAACTAAGACATACCCCTCCCCACCATAGTTTCAAAGGATATTTAATGGCATTTTAATTTGTTATTAGGATATAGATTACTGCTTACTTTTCACTTACGATACGAATTTTAAAACAATTCAGCTTCAAGAAATTAGTTCTTGAATTGGGTAACGAAGTACTAGCATATAATCCCCAAATAAAATTTATCAAAAGATCATTGAGTTTCGAACAGTGTTTATTTTACTCTATAATACTATTGATTACAACAGTTCTATTCATTAAGTTATATTTGGGAATGTAATAGATAGATCGATTGATGATGATGATAGCTCGTAATATTATGAAATATTATTTTCTGAATTGGACGATTATTTTTTCAGATTAATTAGGTGTATCGAGATGAATTGTTTATACATGCCTGGTTTTGCTAACTCGTTTCAATCAATTACAAACGAAAACGGTGAACAATATATTCTCATAAAGGGTTCACGTAGTGGAAACATGAATATTAATGCAGAGCCAAGCCCTGTATGATCCGATAATGATGTCCAAGGGAGAGCCTATTATCGGAACATCCCCCGCTAATTCAATAGGACCCACCCCATGGCTTATGGCTCAGATTATGACGACTTGCTGGGGGTAAGTCTGAGTCAATCTATGTCAGCTCTCATCAGACATGTAAATAGGGGTCTAAGGCATGCAAATATTTTCATAGTTGATATAGAATAATTAATATTGATACTTTTGGTAGGGGGAAATCTTATGCGTTCGCGTCATCGTCTATCGCGACATGCTTGTGACGTGTAGCGCGAGACAGGTGACGCCTACAGGCCTGGGCATGAGTTATGCAATATGTTTATATCAACATTAGTTTAAAGTTTAGAATTCCATTAATGTAAGAGTAGTTATATTTAACTCAAAGGTCGTTGAAGTAGTTATGAAATTCATACTAATAATACCTAAAACATCAATAACTAGCTTAACTTTTGTTTTCCCTAAAAGATTTAATTCGTTATAGTCAAATGTTCTGTTTTATCTAATGACTAGTTTTTGCCCGCTGCATCGCTCGCGTGGAATTCGGTCTGCCACATAAAGTTTTGTGACAGAACATTTTAAATGAATAATTTAATTTTTTTTAACTATAAGTTACTCGTACATCTGAAATTTCAGATGTCTAACTTCAAAACTGACGGATTCCATACAATCTTTGAACCCCTATTATATTAAGGGGGAACCCTTGGGGGTGGATTCAAATGGCGTGAATTCTACTTGCTATGGTGCTATTTGATTTACGCTTGAAACTAATATAATAAATAAATAAATACATTTTCTGACGTATTTAGGAAGACACATAAATATAAAGAAACATTGAAAATCTGCTAACGAAATCTCTTGGAACAGTTTTTTAAACACACGCAGCAGTCCTCACTCATTACTCAAGCTTCTGCTTCTTCACCATTTTTTAAAACTGTTTTTTTCCCAGTCAGCTGCTGATTCCCATTTGATAATAATAATGCTACAATGTTAAACAAGCAAAACGCTCAAGTCTATTATTTCTAAATCATTTTGTTTTCTTTTAGCATCCACAACAATACTTGACTTTTTCCTTTATGTATTTTTTTATCAACATTAGAACCTGTTAATGGAATAATAAGTGAGGAAAACAAAATATATACACATATCCTACAAGCCATATGCGACTGTATTAGAAAAATAAATATTAATAAAAATATACTAAAGAAACAATGATTAGAAAAATGAGGTACCAGAAAATCACGGTAAGAGGTAGTAATAGGACCTAGGAGGGCGTAAAGATACCTGCAGAACTTGAAGAGGCACCGAAGGAATTGAAGCTGGCTTGGGACACAAAGTTGTTCAGACCCGGGAGACGCCCTACACACAGATCTACCTGACGAAGAACCCTAGAAGAATCCCCACTTTAACTATAAATACATTGTTACTTTAAACTTTTGGTTCGGCATTGTTACAGTTTTGTAAATTCCTACAGAGGCATAAACCGAATGCACATTTACATAAACGATTCATCTACTGTATTGTTACACCTTACAGTTATTTTTATTTTTACTCAATAGTTAATGATAAAAAAATTTAAATAGGCAATCACGAGGATTTCCGACAGAGGTGAAAACTCACGATATTGGAATAACTGTTCTGTTTTTAATGTTATAAATCAATTATAGTCTGAATTATTTCAATTTCAAATTTGTAAATTTATATTATTAACATTAGTCTGGTTTCCGCATATACTGCATCCCAAAAAATAATTAACTACATTTTCAATAAATATTTATTAATCAAAACATATTATGATGGGCTGCACAAGCTCAACATAAAATATCAATAATTTAATTGAATGAATAGTAAATATATTAAATCAAACGTAAGCGTGATTTAATCTGAAAAATAAATATTCTAAAATAGGTATACAACACTAAACCAATTAAACTGTTAACCGGGCGGGACGTATAAATACGTCAAACGCAATTTTGTATTTTCCTTTGTGCTGCATATATATATATATATATATATATATATATATATATATATATATATATATATATATATATATATATATATATATATATATATATATATAAGTTAAGACAAGACGATGATCGCAAAGTCACTAATCAAGCTGGCATTGTAAACAGCTGTTGGAATCTATAAATAGAGGTTCAAGATGGCAATAAAGTCAGTGTTTAACCAGCCGTCAAGTGTGTTGTTTATCTTCCTACTTATTCTTTTGTTTATGTTTTGTGAGGTGAAGTACTTAAGTTATATATATATATATATATATACATATATATATATATATATATATATATATATATATATATATATATATATATATATATATGAGGTGTATAAAAAAAAATTACCTTTATATCAAATTCCTGAGATCAAAAGTCTGTAAATATTTTAATGCTATTTATTATTTACCAACACTTAATAATCCCTTTAGAGCATTCTCTAAGCTTGTTTACTAACACTTGATTCTTCAAAAAAAAGCCTCAGTTTAGTTATTTATTTCAAAGAAGGAACATGACAGTGTCCATGTGTTTTATGGCAAAACTGTCTTACTTACCATTAATGGTAATTTCACAATGCATGTATGTATTTATAGTTTCAAAAAAAAAATTAAATATTAGTTCTAATAATTGAATTGTAAGTATGATTCCTTATTCGTCATGCATCTATTGTTAGATTACTGATATCTAAGGTATAGAGTCACATTGAGTTTGACTGATTAGTTCATTGTGATTAAATAATCAACCTCTGGAAAAGAATCATAAAAACATCTAAAATAATTACAGACACTGAATGAAATAATAAATATGAGTAATTATCTTTAATAATTACCAATGGCATCCCAAAATAAACATATGAGAATAAATATCCTCTGGGGGAATATTTATATAAGTGGGAAATATTTGTTATGAACAAAGTAAAGGTAATGATCAGCTATTTTAATAAATATTTTTTTATTTTAAAGACACGTAGCAATGAATGATATAGCTGAACAGATATACATCATTATTATTATTATTTATTTAATATTCATTTGCATCTGCGCAATTGCGCATCTAGCAAATTTGATTGAAGTGTCTTTCTCTTCGCTTTTCTACATGATTTCTAAACCAAAAAATGAAGTATGTCATATGATTACTGCAGTAGAACAGTTCAAATCACAATGGGCCCATAAATAGGACTGTTACTGCGCTATTACTCAGATAGCATCCATAAATTACTATAGATTTTATACTGAGAAAAACTATTTCTCTCCAGAAAAGTAGAAATTTCCAGAAATACGAGTATTTTATGAATTGATTTTTATAGTGAAATTATTTCAAATCTTAATCATCTTAATCTTTAAAATTGAAAAATATGATTTTTAATAAAATATTCTCTAACACAATCAGAAGATATTGAGTGATGAAATACGCATGAACTTAAGTTATTGCAGCAGTTAAACATGCTAGGTACTCCTTTAAGATCCGAAGGTACTCTGTAGCATTGCCCGATTAGCCATAGCAGCAAAAAATGTCGTTAAACGGATTAATAAAAATAAAATAAATTATTGTAAGTAAATGAAATTACCATGGAAACAATAAAAACTTGGTAAGTCGTGTTTTGTGTGCATTAGTGATTATTATTTAAAGTCGCCTTGGGGTGTTTTATTTTTTATTATTTACCATGCCTTCGTAAACAGAAATTGGAATGTGATTCGCTATCTTTAGGTCAAAGACAACTCTATTTGTGTGGTCAATACTTATAAAATAACTATTTATATCAAATGATTACGATATAATTACGATGATTACTGGCCAGGAATAATTATTTATAAGATACGAGTATATTTATAACTAACTGAAGGTTGGGCATTTTCGATATTAATATATAAGTGAGGGAAGTCCTGCTGTGTTAAAAGATAAAAAAAAAATTATAATTTTTGATATTACCAACAAGGCTTCTCTAACAGAATTGCTAGCTACTCCGTTGTCATAAAAGGCATAAATATGTTCAACCAGTCTAAAAACAATATTATGATTCCGAAAAAGTTGAACATTTATCTCTTGCATGATAATAAAATTGTAAATGTTCTTTGTCCCCTCCCTGAGCCAAACCCTATTATTACCGGGAAGGTTGAGTGTTTGACAAACAGAGGTTCTCTTGAATGTTCTTCAGCTGTGATTAAGTATCTCTCCTCTCCAGGGACGTTATGAATGTTAAACAATCCAGATTCTTCCTTAATTACCTCCTTCGGGGTTGACTTTCTGTCTCATTAGGGTTAGGCACCTTTTTTCAGGAGCCATTTACTGTTTAGTGTAATACGATTTCACTAAGGAAATCTTAGATACATTTATTTATTGAGTTGATTATTTTTTTCATATCCATTCCAAGGTTTTAAAGAAAATATTTTTTTTTTCAGTTTTTATATTTCTTGACGAATAAAAAGGCTATTAAAAGACTATTTAATTAACTATTTATATTTAATCACTTGACTTTATTAATTTACCGGTAAACTCCGATCAATATTTATATAAATTTCCAAGTAGTTTATTTACTAATCAAAACATTACAACTAATCAAAATGCACTCAAAAATAAAGTTGAAGTAATAATTAGAATATAGTTATATTATTTATACCATGTATTTGTATTTACAAGGTGTCAATGAATTTTTATTTTTTTCCTGTTTAGCATTACTATCACCGTTTAGTTCAAAAATACGTAGATCATTTATACTTCAATTCATTTTATAAAACAAGAGATTTATCAATTAGGAACGAAATATTCTACCAGTTATTACTGGTTTAAGTTGTTTTTAGTATCAGCTGCACAATTGTTAAAAAACTTTTTAGAGAAATATAATTCTTATAACAATGGAATTCTATCATTTGAACAAACAGTTGATTTAAACAATTTGTACACTCGTGTATAGGTCGCTAGGCGTCGCCAGTCTCGTGCAATACGTCACTAGCATGTCGGTGACGCGAAGCCACGAGTATTCTCCCTATCAAAAGTCGCTAAACGCGGCTAAAGAAGTTTTTACTAATTCGCAGGATTTGATAGGTGTGATTTATAGATTTCTGGGCTGAGGTACTGTATCACGTATAAATTGTAGAAGTAAAAGTGGTTAGATAAGGGACTTAAACTTGAAAAGGACTCAAACATGAAATCGGTTTGTGGAGGTCAGTAGAGTTCTAAGAAGAAGCTTTGACAATTTGTTTGAAAAATTGAACAGCTGGAAACCTTCTTATTTGGTTCCCAGGTTTATAGTAATTTCCAAGTTCAGTTGTAAGTTTCTGAATATTTTGATTGAAATTGGCGAGAGCAATGAATATTCTTTTTAAGTGTTTTGGTTACAAACTAACTTCTTCGAAAAAGTCTATTTATAAGACCTGAGCTAATCGGTGATCCGAATACTCCTATTGGCGATATTTTTTCAAGTCCTTTTTTTCGATGATTAAGAACCCCGTAACTTGACGGATAAGTCAGTGATAATATATCGCGAAGTTTCAGCCATTATTTAGCGTATTATAAAGTGCATTAAACTTCTGTAGATCGGGGAGAAAGAAAACAAAGCGAGAAAGAATGGACTCCTCCCTGGAACGACCAGAAAGTTGTCCCTCGTTCCAGAAAGTTTGAAGAGAGCAAAAGACGTCACGGTACAATGGGTTTTGAGGAAGAAGAAAACTTGGAGTTGTTCTCCATAGAAAATTTCAGGAGTATTTTAGTATAAATCATGGGAGAGATCTTGAAGTTGGTCTCACTATTAGCGGCCGTATTAAATCTTCCGAACCCGGAAAGACTTCTCTAATCGGTAAAATATTCCGGCAGAGGGTGCTTTCTTTTTTGTTATTCACTCTTCCTTCATCGCCAGGAGTTGGCCAGGTAGCGCTTTTTAAATCAAAATTTCCCTTCAATGGCGGGTTGAATTACCCTCGAATCGCATACTCAAAGTGTGATTCATATGTTGGCAATAGCTATAATGCTTTATTACCTAATGAGATAGTGCGAATTTATTAGAATTTTCATTTTTAAATAAATTTAATAGATAGAATAGAATTTTTAAATGAATTTAAAAATACTAATGCACTATAAATAGTATTCCCTCCGTTGAATCAGCGATTAGTATAAATACAATAATTGTATTACCATAAATATATTGTGAATGACATCGAACTGTAGGTCACATGTGGTCTAGTGGTTAGCGTAACAAACTACTAAGCCCAAGATCGCGGGTTCGTAGCCCGGCAGGTGGCCCTAGGATTTTTTTAAGGGAGCAAAAAATCCTTAGTTACGCCGTCCTTCGGAAGGGACGTTAAACGGGGGTCCCGAGCCTGTACGATGTCAGGTACTCGTTAAAAATCCCTATCCTAATTAAACCTGGATAGGCACTGTAGCATCGTCCGATTAGCCATAGCAGCATAAAGAGACGTTAAATGAACTAACATCGAACTGTAATTTATAATCCAATGCCAAACTTTTTTCTTTGCAACTAATGATTAAAAACATTACTTTTTAAATGCATTTTAACTATGCAATATTAAACTATTCCCCTTTTACTATTATTACTTACAAACGATTAGAAAGTTTCTCTCAATTTAGAGGCAAAATGTTTTTTTCTTAAATAATACAAAATGTGTGTAAATAAATATATGATAATATTTCTGATGGTAAGCTATAAATTTTAGTAGGTGTTGCCATAGTTTTCGAGGTAATAATGCAAGGTCTTGTCTTGGCTGCACCGAGTTATAAAGTTGACATCATAAAGCAGACATTGTGCGTGCCACTATAAAGATGTGAGAAGGTGTGTTGGAGCACAGAGTAGACATGATACTCTAGGGTACTTGTAAACTAGGCCAAAAGGCATGTGAGGCATTGATGAAACGAGGGGATACAATTTCCAAGGATGAGAAGACACAACTGTCTTAGACTAACTTTTTTCGTGGATCGACTTTACCGAGAGCTTGTATGGTTGTATAGGTCTGTTTATATCCACACTGCCTACTAGTTAAAAAGAAAATTACATGAATGGCCCAACTAACATAAGTTTAAAACAATCCTGTGTTGAATTACCCGAAAATTACAATCAAATGAAACAGATAAATAAATTAAAACAAAAATGTACTCATTGTGAAGATGGAAGATTAAATCCTTTTCATAAGTAATTACTAAAAATATGACATATAATGAAGAATGATAAAAACCTACGCTTACCTATAATTGATTTTCAGCAGTTATACACATCATTTAATGAAATAACTGCTGAATTTTCAACATAAGAGGGTGTGACTGAGTATGGTATGGTAAGTAACCGTTTCCCAATATTGTAACTATGCTTGTTTATCCAATCAAAATTAAATGTTGCTATATTTTGTACTCCTTAATATACTTTAAATGTTTTAATTGATTCAGGAATGCCAGAGTAATCATTTAAGATGATTACACAAATTACTATTCTTTAATCGTCCTACTTTATTCTAAATTGGATTCTTTTCCAGAGGTTGGTTGTGTCTTTACCAATTTACTAATTAATTAAAACATCAATATATTATTCATAGAAATATATGCTGGATCTGGGTGAAGTATGCACCAAAAGAATTGTAATCATCATAATCCATCCTCAAAACCGCCTTAGCAGTGTGAGGAGGAATTCTGCACAGCCTTCTCCAGCTCTGCCGGTCTTCCACCGCCTAATCTTTTCCGCTACTTTTGATTTTTGAAGATTCGGATGGACTGGGTATCGGCCTGTCCTATCCCAGATCAGTCGGGGGGCTGCCCCTAAGGGTAACTCAACATACCCCCTCCTGTTAGGAGGGAACTCCTAGGGAAGGTTGCCCTAGGGTGTGTAAATGTCCTTGTGTTCAGAATATGTGTTTAGTTTAATGTTATGGTGTGTATGCATGGTGTACTGAACTGTGGTAACCAGTGGGGGCATTATTCCTCAAGTAACTGCATGCTACAGTTACTCCTGTTGATATAATGAATATACTTTATTAATACAATTTGATATATGCATTGAGAAGTGCACTTAATAATTCAGATATAATGTAGAAGGATTGCCATGAAATACACACAGAACATAAATTACAACTTATCTTGTAGAACTAGGGAAGTTACGTCTATAGGTAGGGTCGCGGCCTGGCCGTCTTCGAGTACTCCTGCGCCAGCATCGTTCGCCGGCCTCCTTCTTCCGCATCCTTGCTCCTTCCTCTTCGGGATCTTTTCCTAGTCTCTTTACAAAGGTAGAGTCTTGGACACCCCGCTTTGGTACCTCTTAACCCTCTTGACTATGGGGTCTAACTATTCTATTTACTATACCTATTTAATATATTTAATATACCTATAATATATTTAACTATACCTATTTCTTACAAACGGTCATGTGCTCTTTATCGAAATATATATATTTTTTTATAATATCCCCCGGTACGATGCATAGCAATTTATTAAGATTCTAAGTCATACATATAACAATAAATCAAAATTTAGATGTGTACATGGTACTTATAGTACATACCTGTCGATACGAACAGGTTTACATACATTCACGTAACACTGAAATATCCGTAAACTAATAATTGCATTGGAAGATTATATCAGTTATCAATAAATAATTTACGGCGCCTTCTGTAATCTTTGACCTCCGGACCAATTTCGCAAACGATAGGGCTACTGGGAATCCCATACAATAATATCTCCGTAATCTAAATCTAAAATGTTTCTACTTTTAATTCACATTAAATTAAATTCTTTCACTAGTTTCGATTACAATACTAATAGTAATATGTATATATAAATATATAGAAAGAAAAAGTTCCAGATATTGTTCTATTTGGTACGAAAACTTATGGCTTAATGCATGCAAAGATAGACATTATTTTATATTTCATCTTTATATTATATTAAGATTTAAGATAAACGGTAATTAGGGAGACCTTTCAGAGGGGCTTTGCGCTATTTAAGCAAAACATTTAAAATAATATACATTAAAGAAATATATAATCATATTAAACAGCCGATTTTGACATATAAATTTTATGAAGTCTTTACATAGCCAGATTGGTAGATTTTCAACAGAATTCTATACACCTAAAACGGCAGCAGATTTCGAATCATCACTCAAAAAAAACAAAAAAACATTTCCAAAAGTAAATTGATCATCAGATGGCTAATTATCTTAAAGTATTGTTAAAAAGTCTATTCAAAACAAGCAACAAATTGTATTTACTAACTTACTTATGAGAACCAAGCCATTGATGTAATTATTAAACCAAACAGGCAGATCCCACTTTATCTGTATTCTGGCTTCCCACCCTCGAAGATTTCTTTCGGAAGTTTTGCATTAGTGACTTCGAGTGACAATATTTGTGTGGAAATTTAAAGGTGATCTAAATATGTTTTCTTTTATTTTCATGAATATGGGACTTACTCCTGCAAGGCGAAGGCTGTTTCATCTGCAACTGTATGGTGAAGCTTATACATTTTTATTGCTAAGATTCTTTTTAGTCTTTGGATTTCCGAGGGATATGATTCTCTGTGCTTAAATACTATAATATATTGGTAGAGAATTACAGAAATGAAGGTTTATTGTTTGTTGTTTATTTAATGTCACTTTAAGCTGCTATGACTAATCGGACGACAGTCGGAACTTTAAATTTTAACTATCCAGGTTTAATTAGGATAGGGATTTTTAACGAGTACCTGACATCCTACAGCTCGGGACCCCCGTTTTACGTCCCTTTCGAAGGACGGCATAACCAAGTATTTTTACTTCTTTTAAAAAATCCAAGACCACCTGCCGGGATACTAGCCTGCAATCTTAGGCGATGCTAACCATTAGACTACAGGTCGCCCAAACAATTATTGCGCAATCGATAAATTAAGATTTTTATTTATAAATTGTAATATTAAAATTTTGATTAAAATATTTACCGACAGGAAGTTAGTAGCCGAAAAGAATAAGAAGACTGAACAGGGGACATTGAAAGGTGTATAGGATGTTTTCTTCTCTGGCTCGTAATTTCATTAAGTTTAAGAAGCTTTTTGTTGCAAGCTGGAAAATGCTTATGAGCACTTAGAAGGTTTTTGAGTGGACTGCTAATCCCAATAACTGCCTGAATAGGGTCCATCTCGAGACTGAATTGGCGGATAATGGACTGTTTTACACCCCCCTTCATAAAATGCTATTTTCCTGACTTAACTTTCAAACTCAGTCGTTTAAAAAATAAAATTTACAACGAATAATACTTGAACTGAATTTCATTTCACCTTAAATTTTTTTTTAAAATTTATGTTTACATCTTGGCCATATTACTTCAATCCTAAGAATGAAAAACCAATCAAAAACATTCATCCTGATATTAAGACTACTGCATTCACTTCTTGCATGAATTTTAAAATTATTTAAACATAAGATTCATTTCAAGAAATTAATTCAATCTATGATCTTTAATTATCCTTAATTTGTATAATGTTTACTAACGAATTCCGTTCTTTTTTGTGTTTCTAAATAATAAATATCATTACGCCATTGAATTGACTTCAATTTAAAAAAAATTGCATCATTAATGTGCATTTTTTTTATTACTATTGACTCTTTTGGTGAAAATAAGAAATGACTTATTTTTTTTGTTCCTCTGGAGCGTGATATCTATTTCATCTTATTTTATATTCATTTATTTTGCTTAGATTGAACTTGTGCAAATTCATCCACGATTTGAAGTTGTTTTTTCTTCATAAAAGCGTTTCAACACTTCAACGATTCTTTTCTTTCTATTTCAGAAATAATTACAGACATTTATAGCTAACGTATTACTTTCAGATATTTTACATAATGCTTTTAATAAAGACATTTGTCATTAATTTAAATAAAAACATTTTATAGCATTTCAGATTTTCGTGAACTTTATAACATTTTACTCCCATGCCGAAAATGGTTCAAATCTTGCTGCAGGCAACACTTTTATTTAGTCGTTTTAGCAGCCGGAGATGGATTGTATAGGATCTAGGACCCTCCTGGGGCTCACCCAACCTCTAAAATTGGTTACCCAAAATAAGGGGGAAAATCTGGTGGTAAAGCGTGATCTAAAATAAATCACCTCCCTGCTCAACCGTTGTCCATGAAATAGTACTGTCTCTACCATGCACTGAACCCCTGACTATTAACGGGTTGTAGTGGTACAGGTTTTTTTTTTGTTGTTTTTTTATTATGGAAGTACATAATTATACAACAAGAGTACGGAAGCTGTGGATACCGACTTTCGAAACCAATTTTTGATGATCAGAAAGGCTATCTTCATTCCCATTTTTATAACCGCCATCATCAAAGATTGAGAAACGGTCTAGGTACTACAGACTAATTACACTGTGTATTACACTAATTGTACTGTACCAACCCACTATTTAACACACTCGCTCCGACAGCGCTGTAAAAATCATGTATAGACACTCTATTTGGACTGACTGAACTACTAACTAACTCTATTCATAAAGACCTAGTGAGCCGTATCACTAGAGTCATATTCTTATCATTCATGAGAAATCCAGTAAACCTCACTTATTCTCTTAAAATGCACCTGGTAAAAGAAATTCCATCAACCCTATTTATTTCAAATTCCAAATATATGAATAAGCCAAGGGGTTAGGAAAAAAAATGTAGCTAACAATGATATGATAAGTAGGGGACGTCTAAATAGAAGCTGGTGAGAGATCTCTAAAATCGACAGATTCATTAAATATCTAAAAGAGTGCTTCAAGATACAACCTTTTCTATAGCTATAATTGTATTCTTTACTTATATTTTCGCCAGGTTTGCAATATAACATTATATTATGTAACATCCGTAAGTATAATGCAAAATATACTTTTTGCAAGAGGTGGTTATTATTCTCTATATTGCTCATAAATATCTTAGACCAAAGATATTATCATCACGAACATTATCTGCAGGATTTTCCTCTCGTTATTATTCGCTATCGTGAATCGTAGATAATAATAGAACCGGTTGAAGAAAGCAATTCATTATCAGTTTCGCAGCGCATAGCGTACCATCATGACCAGGCTCCTGTTTGCTTTAGCTGTTCCAATACTCCTCTGTTTTTTAGCTGGTGAAGCAGAGCCGAGGCATGGACCACTAACTGTCAGCTCTTATCAGCGTATGTAAACAAACATATATTTAAAAAAAAAATGGGTTCTTAATAGTTCTTGCATTAGGATTTTTAAATATTCAATACAAATATTAACGAAATTTACTTTTGAATATGAAGAATAAATAATTGTTTGCCCATTAAAACATGTTGACCAAGATGATTAGGATGCAGCCAGAGGGAAAAACTAAAGATACAAACTATTTAAATCATACCATAACCATTTAATCGTTATTTGGCCTAACTGGTTGGCTTTCCAATTTCTTAAATGGTTGGGAAATAGTAATTTCCCAATTATTCATTTTAATGATTGCTAAATTAACTAAGATGAAATAGGAAAGAAAATTAACGAAGGAACCAAATGGTAAACAATGCTTTGGAAATTAATAAAATAACTTCCTTTGCGATTAATTCAATGATGAACAGATATTTTTTTTGTGCTATTGCGATTACAAAAGAGCCAAATCAAAATTAAGTATTACTAAATTATCACATATCTCATTAAATAATACAGCATGTAATATTGACATATATTTAAAAAAATAGAAACGATTAATAATCTTAATAGATGGTGTTAAGTTGTATTCCTATTCCTCCGTTGAAATGTGGTGGGTGATAAAAAACAGTTTCGGAGTTTGAAGCCAACTACAATTTCTGATTTATCAACTATATCTAAAATTCAATTTATTGCCATTGGTATACAATTGTTATATAATAAATTTAAAATGTAATGAGTTATATGCTGCTGAAAATATAAATGAGTTATATTTTATGATCTTTTTTACCAAAACTTATTTGATGCTTGAAGTTCCGGTTTCTTTTTACTGCAGACACCTCAAACATTTTTATTTGAACATAAAAGTCTAGTATGCCAGGCAATAGAAAAAAAAGTTTCTTTTCAGAGCTTAGATAAAGTTCCACTTCTCCATGAAGCATTTAACATCTAAACTGCGCAATAATTAATAGGGCTACCACTAACTTTGTTGTATATACTTTGCCTAGCGTTTTAATGTTATTTTTACTATAAAAAGCATTGATATTTATTAAAAATTATATTACACTAAACATTAACGTAGTTATTAAAGATATAATAATATAAATGCTAGGTAATAATATAAAAATACTACAAAATCAGCATTTTCACGTATTATAGTATATTACCAATATATTACTAGGCAAAAATTTCGTTGCTTTATAGATTACTCATTATGCAAGCCTAGTAGAGGAAAATTAGTATCTTCTGATCATTATTGTTGCGCAGGAATGGACAAAATAAAAATCATTCCCATATTTTTTCGGTAAAGGTGGTTCAACCTATGTATTTTGTTTAATACTTTCTCACTATTATTTCTTGAATAAGTGGGCCTATTTTCTTACTTTCTATTTTATTGTGCGTAGATTTATTAATTGCATATTAGTTTTTTATCAATAGAAAGTGATTGATAGTTTTTTATCAATAGAAATCTAGTAATTATACTGAAATATTATTGTTAAACATCATACATCAAATTTTGTAATACATGACGAGTTGCCAGCGAATTTTAAATTGATACAGGATCAGTTTTAGAACCACCGAATATAGTTTATAAATGACGTAAAAGTCATGCATTACACGAGTAATATTATTATCCTTACCCAGCTTCGAAGGTCCCTTTCGAGGTAAAATGACTTACCTATCATACACTTATACATTCAAATATATATTCTCTTATTCTTCTGAGTTACTCGTTACTTTTTATGAATAAAACATCAGAAATATAAACTTTATTCATCGCTTGTGTTACGCCTCAGCTATTTAAATGGTATTTTTAATACCTCAGTTGTAATATTGTTACAGGAGAAAATTGCAGCGCTACAACATACTGCCCAGATGGTTACCATTGCTGTACAGCGACAACTTGTTGTTTGTACGGATACATTTGCTGCCACGGAGGATATTACTGCTGCCTCCCCCACGAAGGATTGGCGTGAGTAGTCCATTTTTAGTGTTTGAACTATGTATTATGTTTATTATATTATATAATTAAAAATTATACATACTTGCTTATTTACTATTGCGAACTCATTAAGTAGAGCACTGAGTATCTTCAGATCCCACTGAAGCTTATCCAGCCTCTTAATTGGGGGGAAAACCCGGCGGTTGAGTGCCATCACGACCAAATCACTTATGTTCCCAACCATTCTAATACCTTCTTCTTGTTTCAATAACACAATACTCTTCATGGGATGTAATGATACTGTTCTTTTTTATTACGATCTATAATAACATTGACTCTAATTTCCAAGTTATAAAATGATATGACGTTTCGGCAACATTTCAAGGAATTTCTAAATAGGCGATCGTTAATTATTTATTAAGCTTAGATGTAAACAATATATATTAAAAGCCAATGGAAATATATTTAAGATATTTAATGCTGATTTATGTATTTAAAAGCCAACAGTAAAAGTATCAAGTACTATCTAACATAAACTGAACCATTTTTTCAATCACTCAAGAACCAAGTCTTCCTACTATGTAATCAATTCTATTAATGATGTTTAAAAAAATAAGTTAGATGCAAAAAATAAACATTATTAGTCTAATTGTTAATTAGATGTAATTAAAATAAATATAAAAACTAGTGCCAAAAAACAGTCATTCATTGAAAAGTAACGTAATATTACTCAAATAGTAATTCCTAATACAACTAATTCCTTCCTTAATTTGAACAAAAATTAGGCAAAATATAATTTAAATTGCAAGCTATTGTAATTGAATAATAGTTGTCATTCTAATTACAAGAGGCATATATTGATTGTAATATATTAATTACTACATTTGCTTTGGCAAGGCTAATCACGATTGCTGTAATAAATAAATACATATATTGGAAATGATTAAATAGAAAAAAAGTGTCACTCTACTGAGAGAAATACGTTAGATAATAATAACTTTTATTATGAAAACTGCACTTTATTTTTAAATATCATATATACGAATAAATATCATACTCGTTTGAAAAACTGAAAAAAAAACGTACTTTTATAATTAAATTATTATGTAAAATAAATTAAATTAGTTTAAATATACTTTTTAAGTAAACTAATATAAAAAATTAATGAAAATTAAATCCACATTTATGTATTATTCTTATAAACCATAGATGATAACCTACAAATGCCCTAAGCCAGATAAGGAATGTGATATAACATCAGTTTCTCTCGGATGATTGAAAATTAAACTCGCTACGAACGATTATCTTACCTTCCAAAAATATGTCTTTGATTTCATGTCTCTATGTCAGTGCAAATGATTTAAATGTTCATTAAATGATGTGTTTTTTTATGATTCTCTACATACATTAAATTTTCTTCTTAGTTAAACAACCTTATTATTACAGTCGAACGTAACATGAATGTTCGTGAAAAAAAGATATACATATAAATTACAAATTAATACAAGAAATGTATCTCTTAATGCTTTTCATATTCTTGGACATTTCGAAAAACGTCTTACATATAAAAAAACAATCTGTTTAATGCTTGACGAATTAGGCTGTTCATCCAGTGGAATCGTTTTCGACCGAATAATTTTCAGGCAGTTTAGAGAGCTGCCGACCGAACAATCCCGACTATGGGGAAAGCGCTGGAGCGTATTCCGATACTTCGCGCTGTTCGGGTGAGGAACAGTCGGAAAAAAATGAATAAAAACATAAATAAATAACACTTTATAGATGATAAATCAATGATATGGACAATTACTTTTAAAATAAAAATATATAATACCATAAAAATAAGATAAATAATTATCATAATGCAATTGGGAAAAACCACAATGCAAGGCCTTATGTTTCAAAAATACACCCACTTACCAGTCGACGTTTCGCCTATTCAGGCATTATGAGGTTCAGTTGTATGGTGAACGTCTTGGTGGTGGGGTGCTGTCTCATGATAGGAGCCTGTTTGGGCTGTTGATCGTTGGGATGTATTGCACCTTTTTCTTCGAGATGTGATTCACATAACCCCCTTTTTGTTTGGGGTCTTGATAATGCCTGAATAGGCGAAACGTCGACTGGTAAGTGGGTGTATTTTTGAAACATAAGGCTTTGCATTTTGGTTTTTCCCAATTGCATTATAATAAATAATAGTGTTTCATTTTGAGTTTTTGGCTCTATTTTAGTGATAAATATTTATCTACTTAAAATGTTATATATATATATATATATATATATATATATAGATTAGTACGAGCGAGTCAGTCCAACAATGCAAAAACTGCCAAGGTGGTGAACCGGCTTGCTTATAGTGCGAGTGTCTCATCTACCTTCATATATTTCCTTGTATAATCTATAATTGTATACTATAACTATAGTATTTCTAGGCGTGGGGTATTTATATATGGGACATATGTATATATATATATATATATATATATATATATATATATATATATATATATATATGTCTTATATATACATAAGATTGAACTACTAACTGTTGAAATACACGTATAGTTGTATTGTAATAGTAATCGAATGACTATCAACATTAGTACATTACATGAGTAAAAAATATGCGATTTTGGATCTTTATTTTATTTTAAGTTTCTAACATTCTTTTAATTTCAGTAAAAATTGCGTTAGAAATCACATACCAATCCAGTCAAATGGAAATCATTTTGTCGTATTAATTTTTACCATCTAAAAGTATGAGTATCCTTTTTTTCTTTTTTCCCCAATATGGGTGGCATTTGTATATTCCATACAGCCATAATACTTGTGTAAGATTATACTTGTGTATCAGGTTTATTCTGATAAATTTCTTTTTATATATTATTTTATTTTTATTACAATTGTCTCTATTCATCTATTATTTAATAGGCAATTATTTCATTTTTAATACATTTGTACCAGGGGTGTTTTCAGCCTTGATGAAAACCAGTAACGTGGGTCAAAACGTCTGTTTCTAATAAATAGTTTATTTTAGTTATTTATTAGTTCATCTTGATAGTTATAGCTAAAATTGCTTTTGCAAATCCACGATTCTTACTCAGTTTCTATAGCCATTACAGCATAACTAGCAGAATAGAAAAACCTAATTACCCAGCTAGAATATCGATTGAGTCTGAGTGCAATATCTAGAAATAAAACTTCATTACTTTGAGAAGATAGTTTTGCAATGACAAACCCAAAATTATTTAAAGGTTACTTTCCACTTAGAAAAGAATGTAGTCGCTTTAAGATACATCTGGTAGCTGTAAATTCAGATTTACGTTTCATTACTACTAGTCCGGCATGTAACTGGTATATAATAAATCTGAAGAAAGCTTTTCAAACTTAATGGGCTGCTATCCAGAACATTTTTAATATAAAGGCATTTTTAACATATACGTTTTCAATTAAAATATTTGGACATAATGAAGGTCGATCTAATAGGATTGAGTGGAATAAAGAAAAGAGGAAGCGGACACCACACATTACCTAATGGATATAATTTATTGTAATCCGGTGGAGAAAGAGAAAAGAATGGAGTTCGTGATGAGTGATGAACTGTACAGTAGAGTTGAATCTTGGGAACCAATCTCATCAAGGATCATCGCAATGGATGTAGAGTTGTCAATAGGCAAGGTTACAGCTATACAAGAACATGCCCTTGTTGAGGATGCAGGAGTAAACGACAAAGACCAATTCTATGAAGACCTCCAAAGGTCAGTCGACAGTGCCAGAAACAAAAGCAGGGAATGGTACTTATCATTGGGGACCTAAATGCTAGAACAGGGAATAACAAAGTTAATGCACATGGTATAATTGGTCACTGGGAAGGTGAAAATGCACATAACAGTAATGGACAAAGGCTTATAGAATTCTGTATAGAAAACAATATGCTTATGGAAACTCACGGTTGTACCACAAAAGGATACATAAGATAACATTTGAGAGTATAGGAACATGGCTCGAGAGAAAGCATTGTCGACTACTTCATAATAGACAGAGATCTCCGAAGGTTCTTCACTTACATCAAAGTCATGTAGGGTGCAGGATTAAGTACTGAAAACAAGCTTCTCGTAGCTGATACAAAAGTCATCAGACCTAGAAAGAAGTTTAGCAAAGCATACAGTCGGATAGATGTGAGGAAGAGACGCCTCCAGGGAGTAAATGAAGACAGTGAGCTGAATATTCTTTGGAGTGGTATAAAGAAATGCATACTCAATACTGTAAGCGAAGTATGTAACCAGAAAATAAGGCCTTCCACCAAGAAAATAAAATGGTGGAATGATAAGGTTAGAAGAGCAGTGAAGCTCGAGAAGGACGCCTGGAAAACATATAACAGAACAAAATCACACATTCACTGGGAAGAGTATGTTAGGAACAGGAACGAGGCCAAAAGAGCAGTCAAATCCGCATAAATGAAGACCTGAGAGGGGTTTGGCCGAGAGCTAGAGCAAAACTATATGGAAAACATAAGGAAGTTCTGGCATATCACCTAGGCTTTGAGAAGAAAGAAGTCAAAGCCTGTCAGGAATATTAAGGATGCACCAAGGAAGTTGTTGACCAAGGAAACGGAAGTGCTAGAAGTCTGGAGGCAGTTCTTGCAGGAAAAATGAGGAACGAAGATATAACAACTTTTGGGACTGCCGTAGAAGAGAGAGAATGGATAACGTCTACCCAGATGACATGGATAATGCAACTGAGGAGAATGAGGTGCAATAGCTATTGAGAAAATCCAGCTAGGAAAAGCTCCAGGACCAGACGGTATAGCCCCAGAACTCTTTAAAGATGGGGATGATATATATATATATATATATATATATATATATATATATATATATATATATATAACATTTTAAGTAGATAAATATTTATCACTAAAATAGAGCCAAAAACTCAAAAAGAAACACTATTATTTATTATAATGCAATTGGGAAAAACCAAAATGCAAAGCCTTATGTTTCAAAAATACACCCACTTACCAGTCGACGTTTCGCCTATTCAGGCATTATCAAGACCCCAAACAAAAAGGGGGTTATGTGAATCACATCTCGAAGAAAAAGGTGCAATACATCCCAACGATCAACAGCCCAAACAGGCTCCTATCATGAGACAGCACCCCACCACCAAGACGTTCACCATACAACTGAACCTCATAATGCCTGAATAGGCGAAACGTCGACTGGTAAGTGGGTGTATTTTTGAAGCATAAGGCTTTGCATTGTGGTTTTTCCCAATTGCATTATGATAATTATTTATCTTATTTTTATGGTATTATATATTTTTATTTTAAAAGTAATTGTCCATATCATTGATTTATCATCTATAAAGTGTTTTTTATTTATGTTTTTATTCATTTTTTTCAGACTGTTCCTCACCCGAACAGCGCGAAGTATCGGAATACGCTCCAGCGCATTCAAAAGAAATGCTAAAATGCCTATAAATGCTTTTCCAAGGAGTTTGGGACTCGAAACAACTACCACAAGAATGGGAGAATAATATCTTAGTCCCTATACACAAGAAGGGCAACCAAAGCGAATGTGGGAACCCATAGGCCGATTTGTCTATCCTCAGTCGTATACAAGAAATTAGAAGAGACGCTGAAGAACCTAATAGAAGCACCTGGTAGACAGACACAGGATCACATATTCTCACTCAGAATGGTAGTAAAAAATGCAAGGGATCTTGGAATGGCAGTGTATCTAGCATTTCTGGATCTGAGAGCGTCCTTTAATTCGGTTCTGAGGCAAGATGGGAAGCGCTGATTAGAAGAAGGGTGCCATTAAATCTAGTGAGTGGCATAAAATCGGTTTATCAGGACCCGATTCAAAATTAGGATATTTAAATCGGTTTTCCTTCCTGTGCTTTTTTATGGATCTGAAAGTTGGATAACCGTCGATAAACATGCAAGCAGGATGGCAGTGGCTGAAATGAGATTCCTCCGAAAGATAGTTTACAGGACCAGGAGGGACTGTATAAGAAATGATTGGATTCGCGAGGATTTGGGAGTAAGATCAGTGCGGGGTATCCTGGAAGAGCGGCAATTAACATGTCTGCAGAATGAGTGATAAACGAAAGCCAGGTGGTTCTTTGAAGGTAGACCGGAAGGAAGACGCCCTCGTGGTAGACCCAGATGTATGTACTCCGACTGCATTGGGAAACTGGGTGCAGCAAGAGGACTCACCATTCCGGAGACGAGAAGAATTGCAAGGGACAGAGACCAATGGGCTAGGTGGACCGAGACGACAACTCCGCGCTTAGCGGCACACAGGAGTTAGCGGAAGAAGAAGAAGGGCATAATGAGAGGAAATATTACGCAATGAACTGTAAACCTGTTAACTGTGTAAAGGTTTTGCTCTATCCTCTATTAACCAGATAATTGGACCGAAGGCTGACAAGAATTAAATAGGGAAAAAGGGAGGTTTTCTAACATATATGCAGAGTTCAGGAAATTTATTTGATTTGTTTTATTGAAAAAAATCTTGATAAAAGCATCGAATCCAAGGTCTAACATAAAGCAAAATTAATGGAAAAAAAACGAAGTTAGCAGTTATGCGGGATTGCGTTTCTCCAATCCTACCTCTTACACCATCAATTTCCATAAAAAATAAAATAAAAAGCTGAAATAATAATACTTTTGCCTCGAGATCTCAAGTGATATTAATATACACCGAAAAGCAGTAGTTCATCATCCATTATACTCACTTGTTGCATTATTACAATACAGCTGTAAATTTCAACAAACACATTACAATTTAAAAAATTAAAGTTTATTATCTATTTCCAACTGAATTATTCGATTAAGATCATCTTGAACTTTTTCCGGCCCTAGAAATTGCTCGAATGTTACAAAGATTTGAAAATAATCAGCTTGGGAATGGTATTGAGAGTTTTTTTAATCTGAATTGGAAGGCCCTTTATGGAAAAGGCGAATAGGGAGGGAATAGTGATGACCCCTGAAGGACACCACATATAAGTATGAATATATCATATAATAATATACCCTGTATATATAATAATATATATAATATACCCAGTATCAATATACTCTAAGACGTAATAATACCCTATATACCTGTATTGTTATTCTAAAGGGACTTGTCCCAGATATAAATAATGAATTTATTATTATTATTTATTAGTTATATAAAATATCTTAGGTGTGTTTTTTAATCATAAGGTTTAATCAATATTTTTATAATTTTGATATCCTTTTTCTTTTTCAGAAAACTACCAGCTTCTTCGCCTAATCAAATTAAATTATAAAACTAAGGGTTGGAGTTTATGCCAGCGATACAACTCTCTTCAGCATAAATTATTAACATGATTTCTATTATCAGTGCTGGATTAATGCTTAGTGTATATGTATATTTTATTATATAACCTTAAATTATAAGTTTGTTTATTATACAATATTACA
The DNA here is from genome assembly GCA_037127475.1 of Arma custos. Classification (NCBI taxonomy): domain Eukaryota; kingdom Metazoa; phylum Arthropoda; class Insecta; order Hemiptera; family Pentatomidae; genus Arma; species Arma custos. The sequence continues at coordinate 62,617 of JBBAGI010000168.1, read as the reverse complement.
CAATAAATGTTTTCAAAATATTAAACTTGACACCTGAATAGGATATGACCAAATATTCAATAATCAACTGATTAAGAAACTGACCTAAATATTTATGAAACACAAACCCAATAGAAAATTTTATCTGAACACTAAGACGAACTATTTTCTTATCATAATATTGGTTATGTAATGTAAGGTGATGGTTTGATAGAAGATATATCACAGATGAAAAATGTATTATGTGAAAATTTAAAACAAAAAAATATTTTATTACAAATTTCTTAATTTCAAAATATTTTTTTTATTATGCAATGTTATAGTAATAATTAATATACCAAATCTTATTTGTAACTATATCGGACACCATTAAGGTTTTCTTTAATTTATAACCTAAGAAAAGTTTAGAATACATGTGATGTAGACAGTTTTAGTTCTTATAATTCTTGTATTTTATTTTATATTATTTTATCACTTGGCGAGCTCAACCAATCAGTAAACCATTTTTGAAGCTTATACTTTTCATTTTGCTACTTTTGGAACTAGGTTTTGCAGAAGGAAACTTTTTTGAAAACTGGCTCCAACCCTGATAATTATGAAGTCAAAATGTGTCCGAACAAAACCTTTAACTAATATAATAATGCGTTCAACATCGTTTTTTCACATGGAGGTAGAACATGACATAAGTCAGTACCTTAATTTTTCTATAATAATGTTATTACCAGGGAATGGCTGATTAAGAAACAAGGTACAGTCAAGGGCTCCCAGGGGAATAATAATTGGGGATTTTGCGAATAATAGTTGAATGTTAATAATGGGGAAAAAACGCTCATTGTATAGGTCTATTGCCGCAAGCGTAAACATCTGTACATTCCTGTATACTACTGCGCCCTAGCGGACCCATTAAAGCTCTTTCCGGTATACTAGTCTGCAACGATTACAAAAACTGCTGGATTCCGTTGCAACACCCCGGTTTCTGAAGAGAGTATTTACCTAACAATACAATGTTTCTAAATCTAAATATTAGTTTTACTTCATTACTATAATAAACCTCACCAAATGGAATGAATGGATTCATACAAATTCTAATAGGTCTAGAATAAAGGAAAAATTGTTAGCTGGTCAGTATCCGAAAACGGATAGTGCATATATTGATTAGTAACTCAATATTTCCAATACAATTTGGATTATATGATCTATATAAAGTAACTTGTACTGTAAACCTGCACTTGTTTTAATAGTCCCTTAGGCGGCGTTATAACGAATAAATAATGTTTTCGGCCGAATGAAAAAGGACTGTTGCAATTAAGGTTGCATGGACAAGCGGAACAGCGCGGAAGGTGTGGGTGTGTTGTCCAGGCAGCACAATCTCCCGCACGTCAGGAATCAATTTGCTGGAGTCAGAGGCACGCGAATCACACCTTGTTACCCGATGGCTTGTGTTTCCCAGTTGTTCACGCTCATTGGATAGATTTAATAATCGTTTCGGTCTAATAACAGCACCAAGTGCAAAATATTATTTATTTACATCCTCAGATGGAAAATCGGGATATCACGAATCCTATAATATTTGGTTTCGACTATATTTATTTTAAAAATTTATAATTATATTTTGAAATATGGAATTATTTAAATTGATAGTGCATTCGTCCTTATAATGTCAAATTCACCAAACAAGTAAGATTTGCACACAAACATTTTTAGGTGTTTCCATCTATATTGTGATTTCATAGTTAGGCTGACAAATTATACTTATAATTAAAATTGATACCTATTAACTAGGTCTCGTTCAACCACTCAGACGTTCAGCAGTAGGCTCAGCAATTATTTTTTAAAAAAAGTATTCCAGAGAAATCAAAGTATTTGGACACATGTTAATTAGAAAGAGATATGCATTTCAGGATTAAATAAAGGCAATGGAAATGCTAAATATTTTTTGGTTCCGAAATTTCTTTTTACCCAGAAACAAATGAAACAATCGCAATAATAAAACTATTATTTTCCCAACTGTCCAGGAAATTAAACTTACGTGTTGATGGACCATTACGTTTTACGCCTAAAAATTAAAACAACTAACTAATCCAACTGTTCATTGTAGCCCGCGCACTCAAGATCAACGCGAACTTGTCACGGAATGGATGAGTATATTACAGAAGAGAAAAAATAGAAAATCGGTGGTATCGGCATTGGACCTTCGGGTTAGCTAACCTTTTTTGTTAACGTATATAACGTACTACACAGGATCATGTAGTGTAATGTACAAGGAAAAGTATCATAACGTAATGCATTGTAGCAAAATAAAACGCTACGTAAAATAACGGAACTTGACGTGACTACACGTGTATTATATGTAACGTAACGTTTACTGAAAGTAACGTGACTCTAGTTATTGAAAATCTCTCCTAAAACATTCGATCTTTGAACTTTAAACCTGCTTATTTGACATTTTAATGGAGTGTAAACTAAAAATATCGTGTGATGAAAGGATTGGAGGAAACTTTCTCCTCCCTGCCTGCATACTGAAACAAAAATTGTTGTTTGTTTATTTAACGAAATTTCATGCTGATGTGGCTAATCGGATGATGCTTAAGAGGGAGCACTAAATTTTCCTTATCCAGGTTTAATTAGGATATGGATTTTTTTTAGGATATAGAATACCAGACATCGTACAGGCTAGAGACTCCATTTAACGCCCCTTCCAAAGGACGGCATTACCATGATTTTTTTCTCCCTTTAAAAAATCCTAGAGCCACCTACCGGGTTATTAACCCGCCGTTTAGCGATCTTAGGCTTAGTAGGTTGTTATGCTAATCACTAGATCACCCCTAAACAGTTTGATGTTTCATTTTAAAGGTGCAGTGATATTTAACCATGATTACGTAAAGCACCAATACTAATGCCTCCAAACCAACTGACATGAAAATGGCAATCTTGAAGAGGGAGTGGAGTGGGCAATTTTCCAAGAACCAATTGGACTTGCGAGTACCATCCATTTAGTAGACATTTCAATTGCCGCTCTTCTGGGCATCATGCATCGATCTTACTATATTCTCCACCAGACGGTATAGCCCCAGAACTCATTAAATATGGGGGAAATTAAATGCTAAAGTGCCTATAAATGCTTTTCCAAAGAGTTTGGGACTCGAAGAAACTACCACAAGAATGGGCGAATACTATCATAGTCCCTATAGACAAGAAGGGCAACCAAAGCTTACTATATTCTCACCAATCCTCACAATTCTTCGGAGGAACTTTTTTTATGCCTTTGAAACCTTTCAGGACGAATCCATCAACGATTTCTTCGAGCTATTATTGTCACATTTTCCAATAACAGAATAGATAGTACTTCGTAGATCGTAATTGTAGATGTAATTTCCTTCTTCTAATATATTTAATTAATGGTTCAATATCGAAATTATTATTTTATGGATTAAATAAAATAATACATTTGTGTTGTAACAATACTTCCACATGCCTATAAATGGAAATATAATAATAATAATTATTGCTTTCCTGAATAATACATAAAGGATCTTTATCTGCTATTTATATTTGATAAAGCAAACTACAGTGCAAGAAGTACTAGAATTATTAATTTTAATTTTTTAAACGTTATTTAAAGAAACAAACAAAACAATCTAGGGTTGTACGGTTAGATGTTAAGTACAAATCTGATAATAAATTTATAATCATCTTATTTAGGTTATTCATTTACGGTTTAATCAAGCGTAATTTTAACGGGTTACTAACCTGTTTAACTAGAAGGTGGTCCTGGGATTTTTTTAAGGGAGTAATTCTTCGGAAGTAAGTTACGGCGTCCTTCGGAAGGGACATTAAACGGGGTTCCCGAGCCTGTAAGATGTCAGGTACTCGTTAAAAATCCCTATCCTAATAAAACCTGTATAGACAAAATTTAGGTGTCTATCGTCCGACAGCAGCATACAATGACGTTAACTGAACAAACAGTTTAACTAAAGAGGAAAGAACACGATTCTATTAATGTGCCACCGCATTATATATATTAAGTGAACTTATTATAAATTTTCATTAATATATAATATATAATACATATATAACATCCTGAAAGGGGAAATGGGGGGAGAAAAAATGGGAAAAAAACGTACAACTCTTGGCAAACCTCTTTGTTGATCTGAGCATGGTTTCTTCTTCTACTGCGTCAAGTAGAAAACGAAATGGAACAGGGAAAGCAGACGGGCGTGGTAGATAAGGGGGAAGTCGTAAGCTCTTGGGCGCAAATCCCAAAAAAAGAATTTGAGAACTCTTGTCTATATTTTTAAGAGATAGCCATAAAAAATAAATAAATAAATATGGAGGAAATGATAAGGTTGAACAAAACACTCGAATGAAAAGAAATGGTTTTGTACAAAATTTTATTCAATATGGTACAATTATAAGACAACATACTTCAAATATTTACAAATGTGCTTTTAGTACAAAGTGCTGAGCGCAATGAAAAAAACAAACAGCAAAAAATATATTTTTTAGCTCTGAGATTCACACTCAAGAAGAATAAAGATGTAAAGTAATATTAAACTATATAATAAATACATTTATCACATTTATGAATATTCTTAATACAAAACTATAAGTCCATCAATTGAGTTAATTGTCTAAATTGAAGGAGGTGCCTCTATAGAAACAGAACAAAATTTTAAGGAATCTATACTTAATGCTAAAAACATTTTTCTTTATTCTAATATTTACAACTTATATTATTTTTACTCTTAGGAGGGGACAGCTTCCAAGTAAGAAACATATAACATCTATATACGGAGATAATACCATATCGGAGAAATGCGTAAAATACACATATATATATTTTATTCATAAGTAACACTGAGACTAGTATGTAAATTATTCAATTTCAACATTTACTTCCGGATTCGGATTCCGGGAAAAATGGACGAAATATGGGTTCTTCGAGAAATCATCAAGATTCTTAAACAGCAAAAACGAAGATGAAGATCGTCAACATACACATTAAAAGTGACACATCTAGAGAAAATGTAACCTGATTTGAGTATTTTTTTTTATGTTTTTTTTTTTCACAGCTTTTGTAGACATTCATTTATCAATAAAACGGTCAGCGACCTCAGATAAAATAATTTTAGAAAAATTGTATTTGTTTTGCCGAGTCTTGTTTTGTCAAGCCATTGAAGAAATTATTCCAGTCACCTGTGAAAATGCAAAAACAAAATTGTAGAAAATGTTTTGTCAAATTAACATTAGAAAAAACTGTTATAATGGACGATATATTATTAGATTTATAAATATAAAAATGTCAAGGATTCAAAATAGTAGATGATCTGGACGTCTTAATTAAAACATAATTCTTGAGATTTAGGATTTATTTGGGTGAAATCCACTTTGATTCTATGGTTTTTAAAGTCCATTTTAGGTTTGTATTTGGAGAAAGGAGTATGTATTAGGTTAAAACTATGGGCTCGCAATTTTTGCGATGCATACTCGAGGAAGTATGTTTATTGAACATAAGTTTAATTATGATCTTTTTGACTTACGTCATTATACTATTTATTGTTTTTATAAAAAATTATAAAGAATATTTTTTTAAGTTGAAGAAATTGGTCCGAGTAGAGGTCACTTAATGAATTTCTCGTGTATTGATGATAATTGTTGACCTATGATAATTTATGTTGAAGAAATTGGTCCGGGTAGAGGTCACTGAATGAAATTCTCAAGTAATTTCAGAAGATATTTATTGTTAGCCAACGTTTCGACCTACGTTGTAGGTCTTCTTCAGGGCTATATGCAAAATACAGACAATTTAAGAAAGCGGTATGAATATATTAAAACATTTTAAATATAGATAAACTAAAAGAAGGTGAATACAGGCAAAAATTGATAATTATGTGTAATAATGATGATAAAAATTGATAAAGGTGTACAGTAAAGTAATTATGAAGGTTAAAATGTAGAAAATAATAATAAAACATGAAGAAAATAATAATAAAACAGAAAGTGTTGACAGTTAAAAAATTAAGGTATTACAGATAAATAAAAACTGAATATTAAGTGATAACAGATGATAGAATATTAAGTGATAAGAAATACGCACTAAAATTATAGGTAATAAAAAAGAAGAAATAAAAATTGTAAAATTATAAAAATCTAGAAACGAATTATATAAAATAGAATAAAATTGAAAATAAAAATTATTTTATTTTAGAAAATACAGTATTAATATTAATATTATATATAATATTATATATATATTATATTATATATATTATATTATAATAATAATATATTATATTATATATATTATATTATATTAATATTATATATAATATTATATTAATATTAAGAAGACCTACAACGTAGGTCGAAACGTTGGCTAACAATAAATATCTTCTGAAATTACTTGAGAATTTCATTCAGTGACCTCTACCCGGACCAATTTCTTCAACATAAATTTCTCGTGTAATTTGAGAAAATCTCTATTGATAGCCAACGTTTCGACCTACGTTGTAGGTCTTCTTCAGGGCTGTGGGGGAAGGGCTGGGGGGTGGGTCCTCTCTGGCTATGAAGCACAGACTTTAATATTTAAAATATTTTTTTAAGCTAATCAATTTTCTTCTTTTCATGTATTTGATTCTAAGGGTTTCAGATTGCGTTTACTCCTGCTTAAAGTTGTCGATTATCATATCCATTGATCAATTTATTTAAAATTAACGATTAAAATATTTTTGGGCTTTTTAGGAAAATATAAACGGTGAGGATTAAATAGCGTTCCACGGATCTAAAGAGAAAAATCTGAACTTGAACTTATTTTGAGAATAAAAAAAAATATATTTTTTATAAAAAAAATGTATGGCTTACCTCTAATTTGTATTTTTTTATTTCCTTAAATTATCAAGTAATTTGCAAGTAAATGGTCTAATTTTGGCCTAATACGAAATTTCAAACTAAAGAAAAATGTGCAATTTATGCAAACGTACAAATTAAAATTCAAATATTAATTTGAGGCCATGATTAGTCTAATCCCTGCTGAATCACGAGTAAAAAATAAATTCAAAGAAAAATCTTGATGGTTGACTTACATCGAACTCATACGTTACAAAAGGAAAGTTGTCTAGTATTTATAAACTAAAGAAAGAGGTAAAGACGAAAAATTAACTGCATTCTCTGACAGTTATTTTCTCTTAATGTATTATAATATGATTTGTTTAGTGATAGAAAAAAGTTGCTTTAATCTGTTTTACTACGAAATCATAATGGTACCGAAAGTACGAAAATACGACCAGAAGATTTCTATAAAAATAATAATTATTAGTGGATTTATTATTTACCTGCTTACATGGCAATAACCATTGATGCAAAGACCAACATGGCTGTGGCCACAAACATCCTTGGACCGCCAGCCGCAACTAACTCCATGTCTTCTAGGCTAGGCTCGGACGGGTAATCTGGAAATAAATAAGCTATTGAGAACTCAAGAAGTAAAAGTAATGGTGATGATGATAAAAATAAGAAATATGGATTTAAAAAAAAACAACAGAAGATAATATAGCATATATTTTACCACTGAAAGTATCAAAGTTTATTGAACTACCAATGTAAATATCTATTCAAAGTTAGATCGGAAATTCGTGTATATTTTAGAGTAAATTCATAATAATTTTTAAAAATCCAAACAAAATTTGAAACTTTAAGGTGAAATTAAAAAAATAGGACGTTTATCAGAATATTTCATGGAATTATAAAATCATATCCACATTTCTGTTAAACTTGAAAGAAAAAAGATGTTAAAAACAGCTCTAATGATTTTGAACAAACTAGAGCTGCTCCTACTATTGCTTTCACCGAGGAACTTATTTATATTATTAATTAACTGCCAAAACTTGTGGGAATGCTCTGTGCATCAGAAAGCAGGCTAATGCGACCTAATCTCTGTTGTTTCCAAAATGCCTTCCCTCCCCCAGCCACTTGTTGTCTACAGTTTTTTCAAATCTGTTTTTAACTTCATTGTGAGGGAGGGGGGAGGGAGCGGAGTGGCTCAGTGGTAGAGCACTGAGTTGCCGTGCCGAAGGTCCTCGGTTCAAATCCCGCTCGTTGGCAGATTTTATTTTATCTGCTAGTGACCTGTGATGGATCCTATGGGATCTCAGACCCTCCTGAGTTTCACCCAGCCTTAATAAAATGGGTACCGACACTATTTGGGAAAATATGGCGGTAGAGGGTGATCTAGGACAAACTACCGCCCTGCGCAACCGTTGGCCAAGAAACAGTACAGTCTCAACCACGTACTGAACCCCAGACCATCGGTTCTAGTTCTACAGTCCTTTTTTTGTTTAATTATAACATCGACTTACACGACAAGACGAGATTGAGCTTCTTGTTCATAGTCAGATTGTCTAACTGCTTTTGTCTAATAATTCACTTATATCGTTAAATATTATTTAATCGGCTTGTAAATGTATAAACAAGTGTAACTGGCAAAACGAAAAACTACATTCACGGTAAATCATGCATCGATCATAAATGTAATGTTTTTTATCTTTTCTTTAATGACTATTTTCCTTACGGCACCTCAAGAAAAAAAGAAAGATGCATATACCATCTTAAAATCTTTACACATGTGTAATATGTAAGGTAAGTGTACAATATAAATGGTGCAGTACCGCTACGACTTTAAGCAAATGTCTTATTGGTGCCTTACCATAAAGATGTAAATATGCATGAAAAATTAAACAGAAAAAGTGTAAAATTACCAAAGAAATGAAGGGATAAGTAAAAAAAACAGATTCAAAATATTTAGAGAAATAAATTTGGAACTTTCATGCACAAAAAAAGTCAAATATAAAGAAATCCACAAATAAATTAAAAAACACACAAAAATATAAATAAAACATATTAAAAGAACGTATAAATAAAGTTATATTTTTCATGCAATAAAAAAGTTATTCGTCAGGTACGAGAACTAGTTTCAGAGTTCATTTATCCGGCAACAATTGATAAGAATATTGATACCATTGGGATTTTATGGTCTTTTAGAATCGAAATAGATGTCTTTCACTCAATTCTTGTATGCATAGGGTGGTAACAATTATGAGTTATGAGGTTCTTAATTGACGGGGCAATTCAATTATGTTGACGTATGTTAATGAAATAGCATTCGAATATTTTGCATAGATCATTTAGATATACCGCCTCTAATTCTTTTAATGATGAAGAAACCTTTAATCATGAGTATATAGCTTTAAAAAAATCTGCGGATTAGGTCGAATTTGGGATAATTATATTGGATAATCTCCTAAAATTTGTAAATTACCAATAAATGAGTGTTAATGAAAAAATATGTGCGACAGTTAATAACATTATGTATTATACTGATCGTTTGATACCGTATAAGTCCTCACCGGATCCGCGGGTGTAGAACTGGTACAAGTCAGACACTTCGTTCCATCCGTAGCGGTTCTTGGCCTGGGCGATGGCTTCGTAGACAGAGGACGCGTCCAATCCGCGGATGTTGTAGTACATGAGGTGGGAGAAGGTGTCGCCGTGCGGGGGGTGGAGGATCACTTCATGCCATTTTCCGTGTCGTTGGTGGGTGTCGTTCATCTGAAACAGAGTATGGTCATAAGTAAAAGACTAGAAGGGACTAAGGGCCTTCCAGGGAAAGGTTTAGGAATGTTGGCCTAGACATCATTCCATCTGCAGGACATAAAAGATATTATATGTTTAATCAATAAGAAAAACAAAAAAAAAGTAAAATAAAGAACAATAAAAATGATTCTTAAGTAATATTACGTATTGCACTGCAGCCATATACAATAGATGAAATAGATGGAATAGGTTTTGGAGATGGAATGAAGGCTGATGTTTTGGTACACATTGTAGGACATTATTAAGATGAGAAGTTGGAATTATAGACATTTTCATCTTTAATGTACATTCATTCATAATTTCCCAAAGACGGACCATCATCGTGAAAAAAATATAGAATAACTTAAAATAGCTCTCATGCTAGTTATTATCTTGAAAGCTCTCGGTAAAAAAATACTCAAATCGGTTTTGTGGAATAAACAATGTTGAAATAAATGAAACTTTTACAGACATCAGAACCAAAGGGACTCGAACATTAATAAATGGTGTAAGTTTTTTTCCTGCATTCCAATGAATCTTTATTCATATTCTGTATTAGCGAGAATACATAATCAGTTACAAAATGATAGATTACAGAGATGTACATACCGAGAGATATGTGATTTTTTGTGATGAAGAAGAAGAAGACACCACAGAAATACTTGAACTTTTCTTTGGAAAGTTAATATTAAGACATAAATGGGTAAACTCCAGGGCCATCTTTAAAGTGAGCAAATAGATAGTAGCTGCATAGAACCGCAACGGTGCTAGTGTTGGAGGAGAAACAGGCTTTGATATAGATAAAATACTTATTAAAATAAATAGGAAATGCCTCTAAGTACCAAAATCGCCAGGTAAATCAATTTAATGGTAATTAAATGTTTGTTTTATTCATTTTAATAAAGAACTTTCAGTAAACAAATACAATTTTACCAAGTGCGTATACAGAACACATTTTTATTTGCTAATTTGAAATTAAAAAAAATCCAGAATATCAACATGGAAGAAGACAAGTGGCTGGAGCCGTTAATAAAATAAACTGTATTCGTATAACCGATGTCTTTATTTCATTATTATATTATAGTTCCACTCATTACTATTTACGTTTAGTTTATAATTTTCATCATTTTTATTCTTGTATTTTATATATTACTTTAAAACCGTAGACCAAACAAGCAAACAAATAAACAATAGAGAATAAGTAGAGTTGCTACCGAGGTCGGTGGAAGGATACACTAAATGTACGTAAATATAAGCTTCGATTTTTGGCAATGAAAATTTGGATTTTTTATTTTAAAATAGAAATAACATTTTACTAATGGATTTAGGTCGTAGATTAAGTCCTAGAGCAGCCATTTTAGTAAGCATTAGTAGCTAAAGCTTACAAATTTCGTTTTTTTATTAGTTCATATTTTATTAATTGAAATAAAATAAATATTATAATATAATAACATTTTAAATTAGATAATTAAAACATATCAAATGAACCACTGTGTAACATAACAAATTACTCGGTGTTGTTGTCACGTTTGAGAATCAATACAGTTTATAGTTGTTTACAATGGCGATTATAAAGTTTATCTTTCCTTCAGATCTCCTCATACCTAATATCTGTCAAATTAGGAAAGAAATATTCTCGTTTTAGTTAAATCGATTTCTTCAATATAAAAAACCATGACAGAGATGGAAATGACAGTTCTGACAAGAATAACATTTATAATATTCAAAGAGGATACTTATAAACTTGATTTCTTTGGCGTCAATCGATTTTTTGTCACTAAATGCAATCTGAGATTCTCTTTACAACACGCGGATATGCGACTCCTGCTGGAGAAAAGAATTGAATAAAGAATATCAAGATCAGAGTGCAATCGAGCGATCAAGAAATTAGTTAAGCTAAACGTTCAATTAATCAAACATTATTTAAATTATTTGATACAACTAAATATACAATTAACCCTTCATTATTTTAAACAGGTTATGAGCAAGGAATTCAACTTTGGATATGCAAACAGATTTTTGGTACAACTATTATATATTTTATATGCTATTATTTTATTCTTAAACGCTAAAATGAATTATTTAAACTATGCTCGCTGTGGACTACACCAAAAGTTCTATGAACACTTTAAAAATTTATAAGAAATGTTAAAGAATTGATGTACCTACTGTGCTTAAGCATAACAAAGAAAATGTGGTTTTTAATTTTTAGTTTTATATAAATCTGGCAATTACATAAATATTATTGTACTTTCTATTAAATTATCTTTCCTAATTTTATAAAATCTACGAAATGCTATTTGCAGTTTGTGGATTATGGCGTAATAGTACAGATATAGTGTTCAATATAATCTAACGTTTTAAACCTAGCAGGCTCGCAGTCTCTTCCATCTCACTACTGTGCCAAGAACAATCCTCAAGATATGACACTCATTTAATACACACAGTGTACACGGAGATGTATCTCTTCTTGTCCGTAGGTATTCAGGGTTCAAACAACCATGCCCGATTTTAAGCTAGGGAACAATCACCTTGGAAGCAACTGACAGTACGTTTGATGATTTTCAGTTTATTATCCTCCAACGAAAGCCATAGTTGTTGCCAATTGCTTAAAATGTTTTTGTTATTAGTTGAAGTAAATTAGAAGGTGGTACATTTGAGGGCGTTATACCATACAATTTATGATTTCTGATACTGTTTTATTCATTTCCTTGTTTCCAGAAATTCCAGAATGACTGCGGACCCAAAATAAAGTTAGTTTTCTTGATAAATCTACTATTTGCTTGAAGTCTTGAGAATTTCAGAATCCCCTGTATGTCGGTTATATGAAAAAATGTTGGTTTTAATCTGAAAAAATACCCGTGAAGATAAACTAGCGTCTAACTTCAGCTTTAATTTTGTATCACCGGAATACACTGCACACGACATTGATTAATTTGTTCAAGAACCTTCTCTAAATATGAGATTGTTATATTGAAATTTATTCAGTTCAACAAGAAACTTTTGTGGGATTTCTTGTTGGAAACATTATGCGGTTGACATGAGGAGGCGCTAACTTTCTTTGAGGTTTTGTGTTCTAGAGTTTCTTTGAAAAAGATTCATAATCTTAGAATCAAGATTTATTACTGTATCAGCTCAAAGACAACACTTTTCAATTTGTAACACAATGGAAGGGAGAAATTAAGCAACCTTCTATATGCGTTCTCATTTCTCCTTTCAAATAATGAGTTGTAAACTGGGTTATATTGGTTGGATATATATATATATATATATATATATATATATATATATATATATATACATATATATATATACATATATTAGTTATACATTTGGTTTCCATTATTTTTGCGACAATGGGAAATGGGATAATATTCCGGATTTAACGCAGATTCTGTATGTTAGGCTTGTTCTGAAGGATCCAGTATAATGCTTTCAGCATGACGGACTGCTTCCATTATATTTATGGTTTTGGTTTGAAGCTTTTCTAAATTAGTTAACTTACAGTCCATTTAGAGCCCTAGAAATGGAACGTGATGGTTGTAATCCACAGGTGTATTATTTTAAACTATTTGTGGTGGAACCCTAGTGTTTCATCTGGAGGAGTTAGTGAAAGGTAGAGACGAAGGTGGGGGGGGGAGAGATTATGTTGAGAAAATACAATAGAATATTCTATATACAGATAAGCTGGATATACAGATAGCTTAATAATCAGTATAATTACACGACATGAAATAATGTGTATTGTTCTATCTCTTGTGTAATCACTTCCTCAACCTCGAGGGGATCAAATGATATCTCGGGCTCTCTAAGGGCTTTGTAGGGAAGTTTTGATTATTAACTTTCCCTAAACTAATATGTGTACCATAACTGAATGGTCAGTTGTAATGTGTTTTTTGAGTTTAATATAATATTTAATATTATAATTTTAATCCCTCAAAATGTAAACTTAAAAATTAAGAAGTAAAAATTTTTTACTTCTAATTAATTGAAATTGTAGATTAATAGAGGTAAGACAACCATTATAAAGAGAATCCCTGAAAATATTCTAAAAGAACACAATTGTAAAATTCAACTATGAAAGGAAAATCATGATCCATATAAAATATAGGAATGGCCATTATGGCATTTTTTTTGTAGAGAGTAAAACTAAGTCGTCCGCATACATGAGGATCGTAATACCATTTTCATGGTCAACACTACTAATAACTAGAACAGCCTTCATTCAAAAGATATTCCTCTAAGTCCTTCACAAATATTGAAAAGAGCATGGGTGAGTGGGTGTCCCCTTGTATAACGCCATGGGAAACAGGGAATTATTTTTTTTTTTTTATATTTTTAAACTACACACAAACGCATTTCAGGGTATTCAGAAGACCTTAAAACGTATATTATCGTTGAAATCTGAAATTCGAAATTCTTCCAAATAGGAATGATTCATCCAAACCTTTGTCAACTTCACGAATCGAAGTCAAAACTTTTTTAAAGAGTTTTGACTATTTGTATTCTAACTATGCCTGAAATAATTTCGGACTCTGTTACTGGTGTTTCAGAAACTGAGTCTTTTGTTCATCAACTATTATATATGCTAATATTTTATTTTATTTTATTTCTATGTAATTGACTTTATTTTAGATCTTCACGATAATCTTACATCAAGTAGATTGACTAGTAATTTGTGAAGTTGTTATGAAGTAATAATTATCCATCGCAGACTAGAACAGAACCAGCATTTTGTCACTGAATCGTGCACCTCCTATTTGATATATTGATACCTCTTGGTCGAGAAAAGTGTATTTCCATATGTTTCAAACATCCTTATCCCTCCGATCAATTTACATTTCCTCCAAATAAGATTCTATTATTTATAAACTCTCAAAACGGGAAAAATCTAAAATCAGACAAGGATATGGCAGATATAAATGATTACAGGGCTATCATATTAATGAGAGCGGTTGTGATATACAGCTCTATAATATTCCATTGCTTAAATGGGTATTGTAATTACTCTGCATTCTTAAAAGCCTAGACCAGCCATCATACAACGAATAACTAAACAACTGCCCTTTTGGTCAATTTCCGTTAGCTATAGTCTTAGTTACTGAATTTTTATATATTGCTTGATTATAATCAAATTTTTCAATAAGGATATATTTCTATTTATAATTTACTATGAATTGCATAATTTTGAGTGATGAAAAGATTAAATATTGTTAAAAGTGTAATTTTAACTTTTTTTCCTTTAATTGTAAGGTTTTGCTCTGCATTTAAACTTGCGCAAAAATGAATAGAGATATTCCTTGACGCAATTATTTTGTCTATCATTTTTATATGAAATTCATAATAGATTGTATTAATACTTTAAAAAGAATTTTGAAAAATAACAAAATCAAAGGTTTTATTTGTATAATTTTTTAACAATTTTTTTCATCTTTTATCTATTTTAATCCAGTTCTATTTTCACTAATCATAGAAAGACACAATTTTTAACCTGAAGTTCGCGATATTATTGTGAAAATTAGCAACCAAGACCGTAGACAAATCGCTTCTGCGATTGGCATTTCTTAGACCGCCGTTTTCCTGGCATTAGTTTAACATTTTGTTTATAATGTTAGTATTATTTGATAATATCATTTGTCTCTATGTATTAATTAAGTACTTCTGATGGCATATATGCTTGGTCATTAAATATCGTTCGATCTCCTGACTTTTAATAACCCTAATAAACAAGATAGTCAATCATATCTCTCTTAAATTGGCACAGCTATTATTTTTAATACATTCATTACATATTTCCTCTGGTTTCGGCCGTGTCGTCAAATTCATGCCGATGTTTCGCTGGCTATGCTGCAAGCTTCCTCAGGCCATAATATGAGGCAAAATATGAAATATTTTTTCTCTACTTGGGTATTTATAGTTTTCCGGATCCGGGGATGGAGCATATTTTTCAAGTGGCCTGATTGGTTGCTTTCTAGTATTGATTGATTGCTTGGTAGAAGGGCCAGCGAAACGTCAGCAAACAATTTGACGATAAGGTCTTGATGATTGAAAATATAGTAAATCATCTGTCTCTTCTAATTTGTATATTAATAAGGAATATAGATAACTTGTTTTATTACAGATGTAATCATATAGGTATTTTCATAATATTTATGTCGGCTGTTGCTTCTCCAAGACTGTTCAAGGTTCGTTTCCTCCACATTTTTACGTCCACCGAATTTCCTTTTAGCAGGTAGTCGTTGGGAGAGGCTGATCCGTCTTTAGAGCTTCCCCTAAATATCATGGGAAGGGGCGACAGACGGGTTCCTCAGGGATGGAGATATAAGACGACAAGAGACCCTGATACTGTAAATAGGGTCCAGGATAGCGGTAATAAATGTCTTCTGCGGCGTTACGTGTCTCTTCTCGTGAGGTCGTCTTTTATAAAGGGCATACCCCACTTGGGCTAATGGAGGCTCAGGTAAATTGTTGATGGAGGAGGGGATGCTTTTTTTTAAAAAATAGAATAAAGGTGTTTACTGGAAGGTATTTTATTTTAGTTATGACATTTTTTTAAATATTATTCAGGTACGTTGCAAACTATACAGATTTCATGAATATATATATATATATATATATATATATATATATATATATATATATATATATATATATATATAACATATAAATTTTTCTATATGATATAAATGCTTTCGTCATCGTGAAATCTTACATTTTAACACATACAGTAAGAACATAGTGCTCATAAAACTAGCAATAAATAAAATTTCGATTTTTTAAAATAATTGAAAATTAACTTATGTTTTGTCAATGGTTGTTTGTTCATTTAACGTCACATTTTTCCTGTTATGGCGCTAATCAGGCGATGCGGCAGAGGGAGCCCTAAGTTTTGCTTATCCAGGGTTAATTAGGTTAGGAATCTTAAAAGATTATCTGACATTGTTCTGAGCTCGAGACCCCTGTTTTGCGTCCCTTCCGAAGGATGGCATGACCAAGGATTTTTTACTCCCTTTCAAAAACTCCTAGGACAACACGCCGAACTACGGAGTACTAGTGGGTGCTAACCACTAGACCACATGTCGCCCCAAGTTTTATTAATAATTTCGATTTAATTTTATCGAAAATTCATATGAAATTGACAGCCAGTATTGTGGCTAGAAGTATCTGAGCAAAACATTTGGTTATTATCCAGTTAAAAGTGTAGTAAACAAACATGTTTTTTTGTTTGTTTTTTATAATAATAAGGATAAGTATTCTGAATTCACATTTTCATTGGAATTGTTTTTTTAGATAATAAAAAAAATCCAATAGCAAGTTAACATTAGATCTTTTTTTCAAAGATTTCGATACTAATAATAAGGCTTAACGAACCCGAAGGAAATATGCCGACTGCTTACAAACATCCGTCCGCGGAACACTACCCAAACCCAAACCCAAACCCAAACGCAAACCCAAACACAAACCCAAACGCAAACCCAATGTTAATCCAATCTTCCCACCTAAGCCTCGGTCTACCCCTCAGGCGCTTCCCAGGTAATTAACTTTTTATGAATTCGTTCGGTACTAAGCCCAGCAAGTTTACATGCCCATCTTAATCTTCGTGAAGATATCACTTGAATAATATTAACCGGGTGCATGTTTCAAAATTCCGCGTTGTGCAATCTCTTAAATTAAGTGTTGGAAGAATGATGGTTTTATAAATTCTGATTTTTAGACAAAAGATGCAAGCTTAATAATTTCGAGACCGAATAATAACAGGCATTTCCCGCCTTTAATCGCGCCTTAGCTCCTCTTGAATTTCGTTTTTTCTAGTTATTACAGACCCTAAGTACTTAAACTTCTGCTACATGTTCAAACTTATTCCTCCTAAAACAATATCTTCAAAATCTCCCCTTAAGATATTGAATACTTAATTATTTCAAGTCATTACATATAAATCATATATATTAATAAAGGTAATAAAGAATACTGGGGAGCTTTGGGCCCGTGACGATATTAAAAAAATAAATACTTTTAAATAACAAAAAAAAAACTGTTAAAAGTTTTACAGTGTTTTTTTTTCTTTAAAACCAGAACAACTGCATATCGCTGTTAAAAGAACAACGACTTAAAAATTGACAATTTTGAGTTATATCTTCAGTAGCAATTGTATTGGTTGAAGCTTTCTACCTAGCTTTCTGACATTTATAATATTTCATTTCCAACATTTTTTTTTTTAATTTAAAGTCATACTTTGGGTTGTATTATGTTTGAACTTGGAGTTTTATGGAAATAATGTGATAACGCTCGATCACGAAAAAGATTCAAGTTTTTAAAAATTGTCTAATGGCTAATAAAACAATTATAATACCATCATTAAAATAGGAACGCTTTGTTTTCCAATGCCCGAATTTTTATTTTTATTACTTATATAGAACTTTCAAATACTCCTATTAAAATATTAGTTTTTTTTAGTTATGACATTGTTCTTTTTAAGAAGAGGTATGTTAATTTCATTTAGCTCTGAACTTCATTTAAATTCAAGGAGACAATTTCAAACTAAATATTGTAAATAAGAACCATAGATTATTTTGATGATTTAAATTACAACTGAACACCGTATTAAAGATGTATCACACAAGCGTTATAAAAGTTTATTTTAAAAGTTAGATTTATAGCGCTAACCTATAATCGTTGACAACTTTCCTCCTTTAGGATCTTTCCCGGTACTCACGTATTGGAGAGATTAAAGCTAAATCAGAAGCAGTAGTTAGTATGTGTTAAAAGCCGGGGTAGGTTCCTATTACGAGGTCAGTCATGATGAAGTTATATATGAACCTATCATCCTCAGGCCATCAAAACTTCCTAACTGGTTACACTAATGGATCCTCAACTATCCCACTCCGGCGCGTTAAATATCGGAAACGTGCACCGAACGCGAGCGATATTTCAGGAAGTAAAAAAAAAAAAAAACAAACCCTTCCTTTAAATTAAATTAAATTTCAGAAAAAATGACTACCAAATCATGAGTTACAATTTTTATCCTTAACATACTAATATTTAAAAGAGAAAGCGCTGAGTTGCCATGCCGAAAGTCCTCAGTCCACTCGCTGGCAGACTTTCTGATATTTCAGCGGCAGAAAATGGATCCTATGGGATCTAGGACCCTCCTGGGTGTATATAATGTTTGTATTATAAAATATTAACGATCAATCTTATATATTTATATATTTAATATAGTCATTTATACATTTCAATTCTTGTTCAGTATACTGAACTGTCTTCACTGTAATTTCTATCATTTGAAACAAACCACCTTCCAGTCATAAAATCTTTTATTCTTTTAACATGACTTTTCGGTATTCAAATGCCATTTTCAAATTTAATTACACATCAACAAATTACTAAAAAATATAACTTTTTTAAAAGTTATAAGTCAAATCTTATAATTGTAAAAAATTATTATATCAATCATTTTCGTAGGGATACTTTATCCTCCCATGGTCAATTGTCTACTACTGTATAGACATTTATGAAATATTAACGATCAATTATAAATGTTAACGTTTGAAACGTTTCATAAAAAGAAGAATTTATTTGTACTGAATAATGGTTTGTCCTTCTTTTATGAAAACGTTATACTATAGCTAATTATGAAGCGATCAAAAAGGGAGATGCATAACTAGATTTTTTTTTGCTGTTTTTTGAGTTATGAGCCAAACGTAAGTACACCCGAAAGAAAGGCTTTTGCCTAGATTAAATAAGGATTAAATAACCCAGAGAATCCGTAAAAGGAAGTAATACTCATAAAAAAAATACGAAATACAAAATCAGTTTATTAATATATTTTTGTTCATTATTCCTACTTAAACAAAATATGGATTCTATAGGAATGTGGTCTTGTATTTTTCCGGATTATTCAAATGAGAATATTGTGCTGATATAAACATATGCATTCAGGTGAAAATCAGGCTAGCTTTATTAATTAAGATAGTCTTTGAGAATATAATCAACAATTTTATAAATAATTTTCATCCCGCAGTATGAATACTCCTGTCGAGGTGAACTTGGCTGAAATCGAGCAATACGGTTACCTGATGTAGGCATTTGAAAATATAAGTGAATAATTGAAGCCGTCATCAGGGTAACCCCATTTAATGATTAGGAGCCATTCGGATGAGGCTAAAGTGGGATTTTAGGAGTATAATATATCAAATACCAATTAAAGGATCGTTGTTTTTAAGGCATTAACATTATATAGCGTACATATATCATATTATTATTAAAAAATTTAAACCAGTAACAGAGTAAATAAATAAATAATAAAATTATTTATTAAAAAATCATAAATACTGTAGGTAATAATAACTAATTTATTAGAAACTAAAGCTTTTGATAATACCTCATCATGAATTTCATTATGACAGACAATTTTTATGATTACCAGTTTTATTATTATTATTATTATTTGACCACTTCGGATTACGTTACAAGTTTATTTCAATTTTTATTGCATAATGTTTCATGTCTCAGATATCTTGATGCCTATATGCATTTTTAATATTTAACATGCATAATTTTAATTTGTCTCGGCTTTTCTCCCTGTTTAAGAGATTTTTTTTCTCCACCCGGACCATTTTCTTCCTTTTTTTTTATTTTCTTCAAATGGAATTTTTCCTGTCTCCTATATTCTTTCATGCATTCAGTAGTACGTTTCTTTTTATCCTCTGTCCAGCCTTCTCTGGCCTTTCATCATCCTGAAATTCCCTTCTTTCTAGCATTTTTGATCCCATAATGTTAAACTTTTCAAAATCTGTTTTAACTTCTTTATTCCACGTTTTCATGGTCTTGTATTTCCAAAATTAATATTTGTTTTGTAAATCTTTGTTTGTTCATTCTGTACATATATCCGAGCCTCCTCTTTCGCATAGTATTTTTTGAGATCCTTTCAATTTTCTGGTATATTTCTTTGTTGCGTCATAAATTCCATCTCTCTTCAGTCTGAATTGCACCCAGGGTTTTTCTTCTTTCTCAGACTTTCAATTTGTTGAGATTATTGCTCATCGCGAGGCATTCACTGGGGAAAAGGCGTTCCATTTTTACGAGAGTTTAATAATGTGGTATTTTGCATCCAGGGAATGTACTTCTCGTATTTGATATACATTTTCAATAACTGGTTAATAAAAATTTTCATTTTTATTTACATATTGAATACATAGTATAGAAAAATATTTCGGTCGTGTAAATTTCAAATCATAGTTTTCAAAATAAATAGATATTTAAAGATCCATTTATTTAATTTCCTGATTTGTATTGCACAAGTAATGAAGTTTATGTGACATTTTTGGCAAATTATCCATAGCAATAATATTTGTATGACCTTTTCTACAGCATTTATTTGCAGTTTTTTTTCAGATCTTAGTTTAGGAGTTGCAATTATGTCATTACAAAATATTTTTCATTCATTTAAGAATAACGTGATGAATGTATTATTTTTCACGTATTTTACTGTATTCTTTATATTATTCATTATCTGCTTTTACATTATAATAATCATAAAGTATTATAATATTAGCTGGTATGAAACAATTTATTTCATATTTATGATTGGGATAAAGCTCCGGTATATCAGCAGTTTTTTTAAAACAAAAATCCATTAACAAATTTTCACTTTAGATCATTTATTTTAATCATTTTTACTATTTAAAAAAAAAAAGTCTACAGATTTCGATCTTTGTACTTATAAATATTCAATAAACCAATTATTTATATCACATAAACATTCTTTTTATTGAAAAAATCAAATATAATCTTCTGATTTTGTTTATCTGAAATAAATAGCATTCTATCGTTACCAGTTGTAATAGCAAAAAAAAAAAAAAAAATAGAAAAATACCTACTATAACACCATGAAATTTAATAATCAACTCAAGGTGAAATAAGTATAAAATATTTTCCTTTGAAAAGTAATTTTTTGGAAATAAGTGTAGTGTTACAAAGGCGTTGATGTTTATAGATGGTCAACAATAACGGCTAAATTGTTTGTCATTAATAATGACTATGGTTAGATTATTTAATAAAAACTAATTATTTCTTTTTCTTTTTCGTTGGATAATATTTTTATTATTATTACAGTACTAAAAACCTAATTTATTGTTGTAGGATGGTAAATTAAACATTCACCGACCGAAGTAGATATCTGTCTAAAGCAGTAACGCAATTCCTTAATCCCGACATGCGGAAACCCCGCACATCCTAAATGTCATGTGGTTACTGTAGTACTGTGTTCATCACTTTTAAATAATGTTTAAATCTTCTTTTATTAAATGATGGTAATACAGTTAGAGGATAAGGATATATATATATATATATATATATATATATATATATATATATATATATATATATATATATATATACATAGGAATGTATTTTTCATGTTCCTATATTTTTATATTCTTTTAATATAATTTTTACTTCGTTGAAGTAGTCATTATTTACAATAAATAAATTAACATGTTATTTTCTTCAGACACTTTTTTTTTGTTACAACTAATGGCTTGCTGTTTGTCATCATACTTTGTCCTGCTATTACAACTGATGCTATTGCCTATAACATATCCTGTTTTTCGGCACACAATGAAAAAAGTCTCCTATATTAATAGTTATGATCATTGTTTTTTCTGTTATTGAAGAAATAACTTTACGTTTTATCATCGGAATTGGTATTAATTTGAAGGATTTCACACACTAAAGGTGTGAATTATCGTCAGTTCATTAATATCGGCATATGTATATTTCAAATGGCAGCATAGATCAACAAATCAACATTTTGAATAGATATAGTAGATTAGATCATTGAAGTCAGTGTAGCAGGATCTGAGTGACTGGATCCACGTAAAATATGTATCGAATGGCCATCGTACGTTAGGCATGATGGCGAAGACGTGCTACATCACCCGAGACCTGAAATATAGCGCCAATAGAGGCGCAATACGCTGGGAGTTGAAAGTCGGCGGATAACAAATGACTGTGTTGCATTTGTGGGAATTTGTAGGCTTATCTTTCCGATTTCAAGAGTGGAACTACTTTATATGGGAACATATTTTTTTCGTATTACAATGTATACGTCAGCCAATTTTTATAATTATTTACTTACCAATATATTCATTACCTTATCTATGATGGCGTTTTCTTGTATCTAAAACAGAATAGTTCAATGAAATGCACAGGTGTTACCTGTGTTCTAGTCGTTAGCGTAACAGCCTACTAAGCCCAAGATCGCGGGTTCATAGCTCTGCATGTGGCTTTAGGATTTTCTAAAAAAAATAAAAGGTCCTAGATTATGCCATCCTTCGGAAGGGACGTAAAGTGGGGGCCGGTACGGCGACAGGTACTCGTTAAAGTTCCCTATCTTAATTAACCTTTGATAGGCTAAATTTAGGACTCCCACAATAGCATAGCCTTAGCAGTATAATGTGACGAATAAACAAACAATATAATGTACTCACAGTTCTATATCTATATATTTTTATATAGAAGTTACTTAATTGCATAATTATTACTTACATAATTATGTCATAGAATGTTCGAACTGAACTTGTATACAATCGCAATATTGGCAAACTCCAGTCTGAACTATAACCGCCAGGTGTATATGTCGTAATAGCAAGCAGCACATGAAGCTACGATTTGTTTAAGTAACTCGTTGATTATAGCTTGTTTCTGTATGTGGGTGACGAATGTGGGTACTCAGTAGAAGCGGCTCTACGTTCTACCCATCATTCTGCTACAGTTTCTTCCAAGAACAACCTGACATCTCAATGGTAGCGAGGCGGGGCTTCATCGTGCTGGATGTAAAACATTTCATTGCCATACAGAAGTTGAATGGCAGGCGAAATCTTTGTCTGAAGCATAGCATGACAAGTCATACGTGACTAGTTAGCTACTCTCAAAGAAGAAAGGACTAATCCAATGAGAGGCCGCATCAAACATAACATTTCTATTATAGTTCACGTGATATTATTCAGTGTAACTCCCTATTTTTTCAATTATTGATTTACAAACGGTGAGTACCTTTTATTAAACTATACACTATATCTATACTTCCTAAATTTGACTAAACTAGATTAAATTTGAGACAAATTTATATTTCCAGATCTTGAATGTCTCTGAATAAAATTTAAATATGATTTTTCTACGTTCATTCTTCTCTCACATCACACGATTAATAATTGAATTTTGATAATTCGAATTTAGAATCGATCACGGAAAGAATACAGCATATTTTGTGCACCTATCCTTTTGGTCACTCATTATTTGCGGTAATAATTGTAAGTCGGTAATTAATGAACCCGTGTATTTTGCAATGAAACATTCGTAAACAGTCCAAATGTACAGGTGCATTGCAGGAATAGAGTTGTTTTTACTTGTGGAATTTTCTTATCAATGTTCAAAACTTCAATTCACGAGATGCGAGTCAGGTGTAACCCCCAAAAAGGTTCTTTACCACATTATATTTCTTCAATAAGCCATTTACTATGAAATATCATAGGGGTTGTATGACGTCAATTAAGTATTAAAATTAGAAGGTTACGATTTTTTTTAAATAAATTAATGATTAATTCGAATTTGAATATATAAATATAAATATATATAAACGTCACCCGCATAAGTATCATAAACAGTGTGACCTCTATAGATTAACACACGCCTGTCCGATGTCCAATACAGTATGTACCCTCGTTTAAAATGGATTATTGATCCAATTATCGCTTCGAACCCATTCCAGGGCTATGAAATTGCGCTATATATATAAGTAAACTGAATATCTCCGAATCGATATCAAACATCGATTACTAAGACTAACTAGTTAGTTACGATCTAAACAATAAATTACTGATGTCAAATATATGTATATATATATTTTAATTTTGGAGAAAAGATTGTCTTGGCCGGGATTCGAACCCGGGTCACCCGCTTTTCTAGTTCGAATCCCGGCCAAGACATAATCTTTTCTCTTCAAAATTAAAAAAAAAAATATTTAAATAAATAAAAAGAACCATAAATAATATATATATATATATATATATATATATATATATATATATATATATATATATATATATATATATATATTAAGCGAAAAAACTGTAACATTACCATTATTTTTCTGTAAAGAAGCCTCACTTCCTCCAAAGGCGGATACGACTCAACGATCCAGGTGAGATTGTAGGTGTCTTTGGCTCGACTGAAGGGAGCGGATCTAAACTGTGCAGGGCTAGGTCGACCTGGAACAGAAGAAACATATATAATCATAAGAAGATATATGAACTATATCACTATATGAACTATATTTTCTATGTATGAACATTAATGCTAAATTGAACCAAATACATATGCACCCATATATATATATATATATATATATATATATATATATATATATATATATATATATATATATATATATATATATATATATATATATATATATATATTTAACATAAAACTGGTTTAGATCTTGGAATTAGTGAGTGAGCTCCGGGGAATAAGTGGTTGTCTAATTTTCTCTAAAACGAGTTTCTTGTAATTAAGTAAGCGGACTCGAGTTATTTTCTAAAAGAATGAGGGGCTAGGAAAAGGGAAAAGGAGTTATTGTTTATATTAAAACTCCACTTCAAGCCAAAAACTACGAAAGTAGTTTACTATCTCTGGACAAAATCCGACTTAACCACTTATTCACCGGGGCTGTAGATATCCCTCAAAATTTCTAATTACGATCATTAATCCTAAATTGTACCAAAAAATATATATTAAACATAAAACTAGTTTATGTCATGAAATTACTGAGTAGTAATCGTGAAATAGTATGTAAACGTCTAGCAAAAATGTCGAAATACAAGCATTTGTATTGGCCTTAAAAGAAATCTAATGCCAAGACGCGAATATACTAACGTAAATATGAAGGTATATAACAGGAAACATTATTTGTTTCATTATAACCATAGGCTAGCGGCTAGGTATTAAAAAAGGGCTTTAGGTTGCAATAAATTGAAGAATTTTCGATATGTTGTAAGGACATGTCTGACTAGTGGAAATCCAAATTTGCTACCGAAAAAAACGAATGGGAAAACTTTTGGTGCCCGAAAAACCTCGACATTTTCGGAGTTATTCCAGGTTTTGGCCTATATCACCTAATTGGGAATTAGGAAATTAGGAATTTATGATAAAAACCTTGGTGATCATTTTTAAATTAGACTAAATGTGCTATAATTTGAGCTCAATCGCAGTAGCTCTACTAGTAGCTCTAATAGATTCTGGGTCACGTCCCTTTGTGGCTTTTGTGAGGAACACCGGCCGAAGGAGTGATCCTACGAAGAAATTCAAGATAGTAAATTAAATTAGCTTTAATTTAAGCTCAGTCTAAGGCCTATAAAATGTATCAAGCCCAAAGGATTATTGCAAAACTAAGCATATTAAGTAAGCATGTAACATGAACATGAAGTTATGAAGTGTATATGAATATGAAGTGTATTGAGAATATGAAGTGTATTAAATTCCGTTTTAATACAATAACCGCTCCTTCTAAAAGAACAGTCACAACTCAAAAAAATCATTTTCAAAAAAGGTATTGGAAAGTTCCATATGAGCTAAAAAAGTTACAATTTGGATTTTCTTTAAGCAAAATATTCCATTTGTAATTATGGTAATGAAATTATTTTATATACCCTTATACAATTTTTAAAAGCTTGGAAATTTATTAATTTTAACTTGTGCCCTTATTTCTATAATGTTTTGAGTTAACATAATACAACTCAAAATATGAATATTAAAAAAAAAAAAAAATGGAAACGTAATATCAGATATGTCGTTCCTTAATTAACAAGCTCTAACCATTACAGCTTAAAATTGCCAATTTTCGATAATAAATAATGATGAATAAGGCTTAACTTAAAATTGTCAATTTTCGAGTTATGTTATTTTCTTTTGAAGGAGCGATCTATTAATCAAGAACTTATGTTCACTCGAATAATAAATTGTATAAAGAATAATATAAGAATTAAAAGTCATTCTGAGCGATTATTAAGTGCTGAAAATATTTTCACGGGATCTATTTCAAAAGATATTATGATAGATGAAGCAAGGAAATGGTATTCAACCTTCTAATGAAAAGGTGGAAGAGGCACTTCATTACTTTGATGATGATCACTCTGTCCAATTTCATTCAATTATCTTCAGTACTAATTAACTAGTTATTTAATCGTGAGTTTACGCTACAAGATTGTTGAAAATTTATTTCAGTAGTTGTATGCAGTAAAACATTTCTTAAACATAATAATTACGATGGAAATTAAAATATTGTCATTTAAAACGTGAGAAAAATTCAGCTCCTGTCAAAGGATTCATTTTTGATATATCTTTCTACCATTGCGAAGCTACACAGAATCATGAATTCATAAGTATATTTCTTGCTTTAATTATTCCATCCTTAAAGTTTACTGTTTTTCTTTTAATTTAATCATGTTTGGTATAGTTCTATCCGCAATTTTTTAGCTAGTTTCACCCAATTAAGCGATAGCCCAGAACATATTCATAAATTAAATTATATCCAAACCTGATATATTACTGAAGAACTACAACATGTCAAAACAGAATTTGGAATAGGAATTGTTAGTCGCTATGATAAAGGACTATGATTATTTTATAAGACTATATATTCCTCAAAAGATGAAAGTTTTTAGCAATAGCTATAAGATACATATCAATACAATCTAATATAAAAATTTACAATATTAGAACTGATTATAGAGACAATGTTTGATTTATTAAAAAAAATTCCTTTACTTTCCTTTTACCTAGAGGTAAAAATATTATTTTAAAGTTATAAGAGTTGGTTGTTATTCATTTTAGCTTTAAACTTGATATTTTTCTGTATTTACAGAATTCTACAAATCTGAGAAAAAATATTCTATTGGAGAATCAAAAGGAACAGTATTCCCAGAAGATAATAATATAATAAATATAATAGAAATTTTACATTTCTCTTATGTAATAAATAATTTTAATTTGTATAGATGATTTTTCTTTACTATCTACACATTATTATTGTCACAAACATAATGCATCAGGAAAGGCCTATGTTCAAAGTTTTATTTTGTTTATAAACTAATTTTTTTTCCAAAATTTAAAAATCAAAAGATTTATTGTTCAGTTAACGTTATTTTAAAAATTTAAAAACTAATTTTTAGTGAAGGGATTAAGACATTATATATATGTTTATAAAATGAACTCTTAATAATTAAGAAAGCCAATTTTTTTTATTTACGTTTGAGCATTATAAAATGAAAGCGTTAGACAAAAATTGGATATATATATTTCACAGATTAAAGTTTCAAAGTACAAGATGTGATCTTATTAAAAAGATTAACACTTGAAATCCAAGTTTTTATTTTAGAATTATGATCTCACTGATTCATAATTGGACAGGCTTTTACCTGAAATATTTTGCCGAAGGTTCACATTCTAAATATTTTATTAAATGGAAACAAAATTTCGGCAAACTCAGCGTATTTAACAAAACGAAAACGATAAAAGCAAAATGAAGGACTGGTACACTCAGTCTCTATATGATCGCGAGGTTTATAATATGTGATAATGTAAACAATAGCGATTACCATCGGCACAGGTGTATCCAATATTATTCTATTTTAAAGACTCCAGGTTCAATAAAAACGAAATGGCTGTAGAGGAGAGAGTGAAGCATTGTAATTGGCTAGGTACTAAAACATTACCCGATAGTAGTACTCAAGTTAAAAATTCAACTTAAAAGGTCACGAGGTCAACTTGTTTTCAGAGTCCTCGGAGGGCAATCGCCAATAGAAAAGGTAGAAGGTTGGCAATTAGTGGGAATAATGTTTGTCATGAAAGGATTGATAACGGATTATTTACAAATGGGACATTGAGGTCATTATGGATGACTTTATTCTTCGCACAGTAAGGAGCATTGAGGATTTTAAGAAGGATTTCGTATTGTAAGGATTGGATACGTGAGGTATTTGATGGCTTAGGGGAGCCACAAAACTCTATTCTGTAAGTCCAAGTGGGTCTTACTATAGCCATGAGTCTTTTGTAATTACTTTGGAGCTTAGAGCGTTTATGGATAAAACTCAACTACAAATTTCCCATCATAAGGTGACGTCACGGGTCAATTGACTACACCTTGTCTTCTGATTGATGGCGGAGGGTTCGGTAAACCAGAACAACCAGGTTACTATCAACCGAACTAATATTTAAGAACAGTATGAATAGTGTAACAGCTCCCACTATATACGTATATAGGCCCCCTTAGGGTGCACCTACATTGGATCCGATGCGATGCGACGCGATCCTATTCTATCACATATGATGGTGGGCTGAAAAAACAAATAACTGAAATACGCAGTGAGTGCCTACACTGGATCAGATCCGACATGATTCTATTCTTTTCAATCCGATAGTGAAACTAGTCACTGCCTTCCGAATAAAATAGTATTAATTTTATTCTTTTATTTCTTATATTTTATATATATTATAGTGAAATATAAATATATTAAAAATAATTAATAAATAATCTTAATTTTATAAATTTAAAGAACCCAATGTTATAACAATGAGCTAATATTACTATATTAGAATATTTTTGTCTTGCTGATTGAAGAAAAAACAAATAATTTAGTTGTTTTTCAATAAAAAAAAATAGAATTTATTGTTTTTATTATATATTCGTGTTTTATATAATGATTTAATTTTCTCGATTGTGATAATATCTATTTCTTTGATGTAACAATCGAGGCTCGTTTGAACTAATTCTATGAATAATTTTTTGTCTATTTTGTTGTTTATCTTTGCAAACGAGTATAAAAAATTAGAAAAGCCCTTACCTCCCAATGTTGCCAACTGTTTAACAAATAAATTAAACATTACGATGACAATTTTATCAAAAGTTAATGTTTCCAATTTTATTTGACGAATTAAAATTTTATGTAGGTATATTTTTGATGTGCATTTCTGATAGATATAATTTTATTCAATGGAAAAATAACCTTCGCTACTATATTTAATTCATAAAGATAAGTAATAAAATATTTTAATGAGAATTGAGAATATTATTATCATATCATATTATATATGACGGATGTTTATATAATAGTTGATTATCAAGTTACAATGTACATTTTTTAATAAACATTTTAGACAATAAAGGTTAAGTTGCCACACATGGTAAAGGCTGGCTTTTCGGATTGAAAATTAATGATTTTGAAATGTGAAAATCGCAGCTGATCGTCCAGCTGATCGGATCCAATGTAGGCGCTTCCGTATAAATAAACTATTTTGATTCCACGAGCGACTAAATCGCTCGGATTGTTCGGATAAAAATGGATCGGATGGGAGCGGATCCAATGTAGGCACTCTCGATATATTTCAGTCATTTGGTTTGCTTCCGAATTCTGATCGTATCGCATCGGATCCAATGTAGGTGCACCCTTAGCTAGACGAAATTTTTTAAGGTGTTATGTTAGTTGTGTTATAATTATTTCTATTGGTTAAAATACCAATGACGATTTTTTTTATGTAGTTCCACTTTTTGTAATTATGTGTTAAGCAGTTGGACCTTTTGACCGTTCTAGCTTATACACCTTCAATTTTTGTCCCTCCTCAGAGTCCTGAAAAAGGTAAAGAAACCTGAAAAAGACAGACCCTCTGATTGTGAGGGGACATGGCTTTGCACACTATCAAGAGACAGTCGTTTGTTTGTGATAGCGCTGTCAGAGTTAAAACAGAGCCTATAAAGAGGATCAGGAGTCCTAAAGCAGCTTCTGAGGCGTCGCCCGGGGCAATTCCTTTTTCCTATTGGTCCTCAACCAACAGACTCCCCCATCCCAATCCCTAAAAAAACCGGAGCACCCTTGTGCTTCTAGCATGTCTAGAAAAATCACGGTTGACTTTCCAGTACAGTGCTTTATCCAATCCAACAAAATGTTTCTAATTCCTTAAGCTTAATAAAAAACCAGAGATCTATGAATATTAGATAAAAAAAAAGGCTTAGCAAACCCGAAGGCTCGATGCCGAGACCACTAATCTCTGCTTACAAACTTCCGCCCACACACGACTACCCAAATCCAAATCCTTCAGATCACTCTTAGTGCAATCTTCCCACCTATGTCTCGGTCTGCCCCTCAGACGTTTACTAGTTGGCACAGCGCTTATTAACTTTGTAGGAATCCGTTACTGAGTCCAACAGCTATACAAGCCATACTTAGTATTCGCGACGCTATCACTTGAAGAATATTAATCGGGTGCGTGCTTCGCAATTCCGTGCTGTGTAATCTCCTTTATACGGTCTCATCCATCATTTTTGGACCGAATATTCTGCGCAACACCTTATTTTATAATACCTTAAGCCGTTGTTCATCCTCAGCGTTAGCGGCCACGTTTCACATTCGAAAAGAGGTGTTGAAAGGATGATGTCTTTAAAAATTCTGATTTTTAGATTGCGGGACAAAAGACTCGAGCTTAGCTACATAATGATCCCGAATAATGAGAGAAAATGGCTTCAGCTCTTGGTCACTTATACGTACAAATCCTTTAGGGATTTGAGGCATTGTTTAAATTTCTGCTTAAACTTTCTCAGGAATCCATTTTTCTCTCAATGATCTCCATATTTCATAACTCATTTCACTGTGTTGATGGCAGCTTCCAGATCTAGTAAAGCGACTAATAGATTATAGTTTTCTATTACGTTTCTGAGAGCGAATATGTGCTGCCTGGCCGGAAGCAAGCCTCTTCTAAATTTAATCAGAGGTTCAATCAGTTATTGATATAGTTCATTGAATAGTTAAAAAAGAAAATCATTTTTTAAGTAACAAACCTGTTAAACCAATTTTTAAATCACCACACATTAATTCATTAAGACAATAAACTTATTTATATCCAGAATGTGAGAAATATGTCCCATTATATTTATTGATTTATTTCTGTTTTGTCATAAAATAATATTCATAATGTCTAGAGTGATATTTCATTTTCATCGGATAAAATTTGTTCCAACTTTACCTTGTGTTATGACTACGATCTCCCCTTTGACGTTTGAACTGGGTCAAAGGTAAGTAGAGAAGGGTGGTAGATCGAAATAAATCTGTTTCATTATATATGTGGGGAAAGCAGAAAGCATGCAGGGAAGAAGGTACCTCGATGGTTCACGTTTTGGTTAAAAAAGATATTGGAAAATGAAGAAATGACCGAAAAAAACAAAGAAACTATACTTACTTATTCCGATCCACAAAAAGGAGCCGAGGACGGACTGTAATAACTCTTGCCGACATTCTATAAAATATTCTCATTAACTCTAACCAGTAGAATTACGAAATACGCCGAGGAAATTATTGGAGATTACGGTTTTAGACGAAAACGTTCAACGGCCTTTAATCGTGCCTTTATTTCCTTTAGAATTTCGTTTTTTCTAGTTCAATTCAGTTCGAACTATTTATCATCGGATTCAAACCTTTTTCGGTGTGTATAATCTTTTTAATAACGTACTCAAGTGTTAAATTGAATAGTACAGGTGAAAGCGAATAGCATTGTTTTAAATCTGAACGAACTTCGAACTTCTTCGAGAAATAATTACTGATTCTAACCTTATTGAAAGTTTCGCTCATACAAAATTTACTTATTTCTTAGGTATACCATGTTCAATCAATACGTTGTACATCATTTGACGTAAGGAAAATATGTGATCGATAGTTGAACGGTTTCGTCTAAAACCGTAATCTCCAATAATTTCCTCGGCGTATTTCGTAATTCTACTGGTTAGAATTAATGAGAATATTTTATAGCATGTCGGCAAGAGTGAGATTCCGCGAGTTATTACAGTCCGTCCTCGGCTCCAGATATGTGGATCGGAATAAGTATAGTTTATTTGTTTTTTTCGGTCATTTCTTCATTATCCAATATCTTTTTTAACCAAAACGTGAACCATCGAGGTACCTTCTTCCCTGCATGCTTTCTGATTTCCCCGCATATATAATGAAACAGATTTATTTCAATCTACCACCCTTCTCTACTTACCTTTGACCCGGTTCAAACGTCAAAAGAGAGATCATAGTCATAACACAAGGTAAAGTTGGAACAAATTTTCATTCTAGGCAATATGAATATTATTTTGTGACAAAACAGAAATAAATCAATAAATATAATGGGACATGTTTCACACATTCTGGATAAAAAATAAGTTTATTGTATTAATGAATTTATGTGTGGTGATTTAAAAATTGGTGTAACAGGTTTTTTACTTAAAAAATGATTTTTTTTTAAACTATTCAATGAACTATATCAATAACTGATTGTAGCACTGATTGAATTTAGAAGAGGCTTGCTTCCAACCGGGGAGGCAGCACATATTTCCTCTCAGAAATGTAATAGAAAACGATAATCTATTAGTCGCTTTACTACATCTGGAAGCTGCCATCAACACAGTGCCACCGCTTATGAAATGAGTTATGAAATATGGAGATCATTGAGAGAAAAATGGATTCCTAAGAAAGTTTAAGCAGGAAGTTAAACAATGCATCAAATCTCTAAAGGATTTGTACGTCTAAGTGACCAAGAGGTGAAGCCATTTTCTATGGAACGATGTGTAGAACAGGCAGCTCAACAGACCTTGAGTCCATTACTGTTTATTGTCTTTAAGGATGAAATTCACAAAATATTTTGACGAAGATCTGCATGACTCGGTATTTGGAACAAGAAGACGGTTCATGTGCCAGTATTCCTAAACGCCTATGACATCGTGCTGGTGACAGGATTCTCAAGAAACATTGCAGCAAGCCATTATTAAATGGCAAGAAAAACTCACTCGTAAAGGACTAAGAATCAACACCCCGTGAGGACTGTTACCTTTAAACAATTGTCAACAAATATGGGGAAATAGATGAAAAGTATCCAATGGAATAAAGAAAGGAAACAATACATAATACCAGATTTACAGCGCTATTGTGGGAAAGCGAAGGGAAAAATGTCAAACTCCACATCTACAAGCGCTGCATCTCCCTTCATTGTTATATGGTGAAGAAAGTTGAATCATCCAAGAACAGCACTCAAACAGAATAATAGCAGCGGAAATGAAATTTCAATGATGGACATTGGGCAAAACGAAATAAGAGAAGAACACAAGAAACCATCACTGAAAACCACTTTAAATTGCTGACAACTTCGATGGTATGAACACATAAGCAGAATATGGGAAGACAGAGTACCAAGAAAGTTTATGGAAGCGAGGTAGGGTGAGAAAAAAGAGGGAAGAGCAGAAAAGAATATATAGAAAAAAATAAGAATAAAAGAGTGCAAGAGAGATTTATAATCCTATTTTTTTATTTTTTGAGTAAACATTTTTCAAATGAACTAAATCAATTAATAAACTAGGTAACTATGATAAAACCATGATGAAATAGTCTGCATTATAAACAATTAACGAAAATTAAGTAACACGAAAATCTTGATCAAATACACTGCAGGATAAGATCCAATCCTGCCTATTTATCTAGACTGCAGCGGTAGAGGCAACAAACAAGACCAGCATGCTAATGTCACCTGTAACTTTAACATAATTCTCAAAGGGGCATGGTCCCGAAGTAAGGGAGTGTAAAATAGCAAAGGGAGTGGGGGTGCGGAAGTTGTGGGGTTTGACAATTTAGTGGGTAGCAGGGAGCATGCTATCAAGGCTAAATTAGAAAGCATAAACCTAGAATCATAGCCGGCCAACTTAATCAACTCCTCCCCCTTCAACAGACCGGGAAAATGATTAACGCCACATGCTGCGGTTTCATCATGGATATTGTAACATTTTTTAGAAACGTTTAATAAAATATGACTAATGCTGATTTATATTTTTGTTTCTCTGTATGATTAAATTCATGTTTCAATTCCTTTTTTTCCAGTTTCAGAAATTTTTCAATGCAAATGAAATGTTCAGTTTTTATTTGATTATTTGTTAGCACTTACCAAAGAAAAACATAAGTATAATAAACGTACACTCCTAATAAAGTAGATGGACCAATAAGGAATTGCTCACAGAAAACAGTCAATATCTCATGATATAAAAGTATGAAGGCTAAAATGGGCGGGACATGTAGCTCGAAGTAATCCGTCAGGATGCCTCTACACATCCATGAATAGTCGGCAACAAACCGCATGGGAGTCCAAAGACCAGATAGATAGAAAGGATCAGCAAAGATCCTGAGGAGCTTCATGTAGCAGACTGGTAATCAGCGGCCCAGGATAGACAGAAGTCGAGAAGGCTGGTAAATGCGGCCAAAGATCTGTAGAGCCAGCCAAAACAAACAAAAATATACATACCCACACTACCACAACACACGCACACAAATATATGGTTTAGATTTGATTATAACGTTGTGTTATAGATTAATAACAGCACCTTAAGCCATTTTTATGGATAATTCGATCCCCTGATTTGTGGAAGGGATCCTGTTCAGAACTAATCAATCGGGATTCTGTATAGAAGTATGTATGAATGTAAACACAAATTATACTTTCTAATGTATAATTCTCTATTTTAAGATTATCTTGAGGTCCCAATTAATATATAAATTATTACTCTATTATTATTATTACATGGACCACTACAATACATGAATGGTCTTGGGTTCAGTAAAGTAGAGATTGCACTGTTTCCCGGACAGCGGTTGGGCAGGGAGGTAATTTGTCCGAGATCACACTCAACTATTAGGTTTTGTAAGGTACCCAATTGTAAGGGTTCTCACTTTATAGGGACTAAGTGCGCCCTACAGGGTTTGACCATGGCTGTTAACAGATTCAACAATATTTATCTGCCACAGGAGGATTCGAACCCCGGCCAGCATAGCATCTCAGCACTCTAGATACCTCGCACCAATACAAACAATACATGTGCTAAGTCATCTGTTATGCCTTCCAGGTAAAAAACCCAATCTCATTCACAAAAAAAAAAAAAAAATGCAATCATGTAGGAACAAGGTTGGAATAAGTGGAAATGCACATTCAATCAAACGACTTTTATTCCCCAAGATGAGTTACACTACTCGACCTGGAATTGAAATGCTCCTGAATACGGTTATTATTTTCCAATTGCTCCTCCTGCCCCCAGCCATATTGCTTCGCACTCGATTGCGGCATCATAAATCTTATTACCTGCTTCTATATAACAATATTTTTTTCATTTCCAATATTCTCAGAACTCTATTCTTACATATACACAAAAATATTATTGTTTTGAATTATTGTATTCTAATATTTTTTTGTAAAGATTAATATTGAGTTTTTTTTAATTTATGTTGATGAGGTTTCATTTTTCTTTACATGGTGATAGATGTACAAAACCTCCTTTTGTAAGCCAGTACGACATGAGCACATTCCTACCCTAAAAAAAATATTTAGAATGAAAAAACTAGACACGATTGAAAGACATGGGTTATTTAATTATTGGCTAACATAAATTATCTTAATATGCTCTGTGTATTTTAATAATTCCTTAAAAGTGGTTGCACACAAGAGGAAATTTCACTTCCTTTGGAAGTTCATTAACTTTTCTAACGGTAAATAAATTTAAGTTAAAATTAGATCCTGAGAAGAAACTTGAGCATTAATCTAAGAAACAAAAGCCGTATTGTTTTTATATTAACAAACTTTTAATATGAAACATCATTGAACATGGAGGATAAACTGTTATTTAAATTAAATAAAACTGTTATATGTTTCACATTTCATGTGAAATCGTTAAGAGAGTCAAGTTAATTCCGAATAAGAATGCAGAAAATAAATTGTTTGCTCAAGAAAGCACATAAATGTTTTTCTATTTAAGGTGAATTAAATGATTTATTTAGACAATTAATTTTATTGCCTATATATTTTTGCAAGCGAGAATTTTCATTTAAGTTTTTCACTGAAAATCTAATTTCCTTTAGGAACAAAAATCAAAATATACATCGAAAATCACGATCAGTTCAAATCTATAAATAAAGAACAATTTTCTCAAATATGTCGATTCTCGAAATTGTTATTGAATCAGTTATTATAGGAATAATACTAATGGTACAATAACTAATTTCAGAACAGTAAAACTAATAAAAAATTTTCATTAAATTATAATTAAATTAGACTACAGATCTTCACTTGATTTGAGGAACAAACAATTTATCTATAATAGCATACTAAAACCTATTTGGACACATGGAGCAGAACTTTGGGGTTAAGCAAAGAAAGTCCACATACACAAGATACCAACAACACAGTCCAAAATTCACAGAAAAATTATTAATGCACCATGGTATATTTCGAATCACACTATACACAACAACATGAACATTCCCACTATAAAATCATATATTCATAACAAATACGTAACATTCCACTCATCGACAAAATATCACCCAAACCCACTCGTTCTTCCGCTTTCCTACTCCCTGTTACCTATACTTGATAAGAAAAGATTAAAAAGACATTGGCCAAGAGACCTACTCAACAATTGATATTTTTTTCCAAAATAAGGATGATCATGTAGAAAAGCGAAGAGAAAGACACTTCGATCAAATATGCTGAATGCATGAATGATAAAAGTCTTGCCCCGCAGCGGGATTTGAACCAGGATTTCCGGTATGGTAAGTCAGTGCTCTATCACTGAGCCACTCCGCTCCTTAGTGAAGTCATAAAACAACTCTATAATTATAAGATGTCAATTTAGACAAGTGTCGTAAGTGTATTATTGAAATTTCACATTTTACAATAATGAACAGCTGATGCAATTACAAATTATCTTAATGAGGTCATCATTCAATACTAGATTTGAAAGTGAAATAGTAAAATAGAACGTGAAATAGAATATTCATCAAATTCTAAAATTACTATCGTCGAAACAGACAAAAAAAACCAAAAAAAAAAAACACGAGTGCTGACATGCATTTATATTTGAAAATGAATATAGGCATGGATATTATGTTTTCACCTGATCTATTGATTAGGTACATCCTACTAATTATTTTCATTTATTTATACTACACGTTCGGTAAAATTTGATATCATGTGAACTGTGTTCATCATCAATATATTTTGCAGAAAATCACTTTAGTGATAGAAATTTCTTATGAAGTTATATCCTGACATTTTAAGGTACCGTCAAATGTAAGTGTATGACAATCATTAAAAATATATATAGAAGTATTTAGATTAATCATATATTTATTTAAATGTAAAATTCATTAGTGAATTTTAGACATATATACGAATTGATATCCCATTATATATTATAATATGCCACTATTTTATTTCTTATACTATTTTATTTGCTTTCCTACATAAATAGATAATTACTTAGGCATTAGTATTTTTAAACTTTGTACCTATAAAACATCAGTTAACTAGTATTACTTTCAAATTCTTTCATAACCACTGATCTAAAGTACTTGATATATTTTTAAAAATCTTAAATAAATAAACTTCATTTGTTTTTAATAATCATAAATAGAAAATAAAAGTTTTAATATGGATGTACAGGGAGCGGAGTGGCTTAGTGGCAGAGTGCAGAGTTGCGAATAAGCAGCCTGAGATGGATCCAATGGGATCTAGGACCCTTCTGGGGTCACCCAACCTCTATAAAGTGGGTACCCAAAAGTCTGGAAGTTAAGTTTGATCTAGAACAAATCATCTCCTAGCACAAACGTTGTCCAAGAAACAGTATAGTCTCTACTTTGTACTGAACCCCATACCCTTCATGGATTGTAGTGGTATAGGTTTATTTTAAAATATAGATATACACTATTCTATTGTTTAATTATTTCGAGTAAAAAAAAGAAAACAAATATAATGAAGTAAGTTAGAGTTGCACCTCCCTTATTGCATTAGGGGTTGATTTTGCAATATCTTGAATACAATTATTATTATGTTTAAAAGTTAATCCTGCCTACTAATTTTCACAGCTCTAACTTAACAGGTTACGGATTTTCCCTATATTTCACTTTTAAAGGATGCATTATCAAAAATCCTTTCTCAGTGCGCGCTAGCGCAAAATGTACCTACCATTATTATGTACCATATAATATATTATATACCATATATTTTAGCCATTTTAGCTCTGCGATGGTCTTTCAGCCAGGACAAGCTCTTCTATATATATATATATATATATGTGAAATATATATTTGAAGCACTGTATGCTTTAACAACTTTTTGCTGGTGATGTATTGACACTCTGAGGAGTTTTGTTTTTCTAGGCAAGTTTCCACAAAAGATAGAGAACTCCATTCCTTAAATTCCCTTCATTATGACACCCCATTATACTATCCATCAAGTGATGATCATCCGGTAAGCCTAAAATAATCTGGAACTTTGGAGGGTATACAGTTCAGGCGCCATTATTTAGCCTAAGGGTCTTATCTGTTTTATTGTACCCTGAGGGCTTACTTTGATTCTCGCCCTTTGATTCTGGTCTTCGATCTGCCAGGATGTTGTTGCAAACTATCGAACAAGTTGAATTAGCTGCCTAACCTGGCTGAAGTTGTCTTGGCGGTCAAAGCTCCTCAGCTTTGACTACCGCTGAGCCTTAGTGAGGCTGAATTAATATTCCTAAACTCGAGCCTGGTAAACCCATTAATCGGCTGCATTCAATGAGATAAGATATCCAGTAAACTAATTATTATATTTTTACGAGCAATAATGTATAATATAATATAATAAAAATGTTAATAATAGATTTTTCACACATTTCCCCTTTTCTATCATGAATATCGATGTGCATATAATTTAAATGGATAATTTAAATTTTCATCGATTAGTTTAAGGATAAATCTGTGTTTATTGTAGTGCAATCATAATTAAAACCCTTTGTATACATCTGATCCCAGCAATGATGAAGTATGATGTATAGCAATAATGAAGTATAAATCTAAGGTATTTACATAAGTATTCTACGATCGTCCCCTTGTTGATTGTGCATAAAAGCGTTAATGGTAGTTCAATCTAAATAATTTTTAACAGGAGTGTTGTTTAGTGATTAGAAAAGTAAATTACGAAGTTTGGAAGAAATAGGGCCTGAGGAAGGTAATAATTACATATATTTTTGGACCAATAAAGATAATTGGGTCTCTTATTTATGCGATCTCATCCAGGATTTAGGCAATACAGCCAAGTCTAGCTTCCCATTCCCCCCACCTCAGCTCTAGGCTCACTTCATTAATATCAGTTATTGATATTAACAAAGCATCAACTATATTTATTTTTTTTGGTTTAGTATTGTTTTGATTTGTAAATTTTCAAATCACAATGGCAACGATTGGGGAGAAATTTAACATATTATTCGAAAAAACAGCAGGGTTAGAAGTGAAATTGGACGAGGACAGAAAAAAATCAAGAAGAGAAAATCAGGGAGGTAAAATCACAGCTTGATGAAATAAAAAATAACAATAAAAATTCTAGAGAAAGAGATATAAATTACACTAGAAGGAAATAGTTATATTTGGTTTAAATAGAGAAAAATCTTCAGATATAAATACTAGGATAATAGAGACATTTAAATACATTTTATCAGACTTTCGCACTTATGATATACTAGTAATAAATCCTAAAGTAAATAATGGGCTAGTAGTAGTCAAGCTAAATTCGTTTTTCTTCAAAAATTATGTTATGAAAAATAAGTTTAAACTGATGAAATCGGAAGACTTAATAATGATAAAAATAAAAGATGATCTACCAAAAAATGTTAGAGAAATTAAAAAAGAAGTATTCCCCTTTATGAGGCCTTCATTCGGAAAAATGAAACAAGGCATCATTGAGGTATGACAAACTCCTGATAAGCGACCAAAGTTTTTCTCTAGAAGAACTGCAATATCAAGAAAATTTAAAGAAAAAAAGGGAAAGAAGTGAAGAAAAGAAATAACTTTGAATAATACTTATATAAAATCAGAGCCCATTGCTAAAGGGAAGAAAATGAAAGATACTAAAACTCATCAAAGATCTATTAGTCTAGACAGATTCTTGGTGACTCTTAAAGAAAAATGAAGCATCAAGCACTAGCTCATAGCGAAAAGAAGATCCAAATTTTTAATGACCAAACCACTCTCAAGGTATGTACATTAAACGTTAGAACATTGTTAACTGAAGACAGGTTGGAGGGGCTCACTCACGCTCTCGAGGATATTAGTTGGGATATTATTGGTCTAGCGGAAGTAAGAAGGAAATTTTGTTTGGTTTTTGGTTTGGAAATGTTTTCATGAACATAGTATCTCAAAACGGAATGTTTGGCATTGGATTTCTTGTATTAAATGAGTTAAGAAGCAGAATAAGAGCTTTTAAATAAATAAACTCCAGAATAGCTTTTTTAGTGTTAGAAATTACTTTTAGTAAAAAGTTAACTATAGTACAAGTGCATACTCCTACAATGGCGGGATCCTTCAAAGCAAAAGAAAAATTCGGACACCATGTGACCGAAAAAGGATGAGAGGCAGACAATTGAAGAGATTGAGAGATCCATTCAGGCTTTTGGCAGGACCCCTCTGGTGGAGAGCTGATGAGGATAGAGATGTGTGGAAGAAAAATTGGTTGGCCCTTACAAATCCCGCATCCCAGCAGGGATAGTCACCCAGAGATGTGTTAAAGACTATTACTCCTAAAGGAAGGCCTATGCAAGAAAAAAAAATGTGTGTATAAATCTTACTAATATTATAAATGCTAAAGTTTGTATGTTTGTCTCTCTTTCACGCAAAAACTACTGAACTGATTTGGATGAAACTTTACAATAATATAGGTTATACATCAGAATAACACATAGGCTATAGGGGGGACGCACGTGGACAAGTCCCCCCCACAGTTTTTTAGGTACTGTGGAGAATCCATTATAGTACATGATTAAAGGCAAATCACATGATAATAGTTGTTAAAATAACAGAAAGCACATGAGTGAAACTATTTGTTTTGATATCCTACTAATATTATAGATGCGAATGTTTGTGTTTATGTTTGTTACTCATTCACGCAAAAAATACTGAACGGATTTGGATGAAACATATTGAGTAAAATAGGTTATATATCATCAGGCTACAGCAAGGTCTGATTTATCTGGGGGTACGGGGGCATGTGCCCCCTCCCCCATTATAGTACATAATTAAAGGCAAGTCATCTCGAAATTTGTAAATAGGTTCTTTTTATAGTTTAAAGAAGAAATTAGGATAATTCCACCCCAAGAGTTTCCCCTTTAATATAATAGGGGTTCAAAGTTTGTATAGAATCCTAGATGTTAGGCATTTGAAATTTTGGATGTACGAGTAACTTTAAAATTTAATTTAATTTATTTAAAATGATCTTTCACGAAACTTTATGTGGCAGACCAAATTCCACGCGAGCGAAGCCGCGAGCATAAGCTAGTATTTATATATAATGTAAAGAATTGTTTTTTATGTTGTTTGTAAATTTATTTTTTGTAGTAGGTAACTGTATAACTTATACATAAATAAAGACTATTTTCGTTTCATTTCATTCCATTTCATACTTAATAGTGAAGTAAAACCAAAAAGTTAGTTCTTATCATGAAAAAAAAAACACAACATAAAATAGAGGATACATATAATTAAACA
Source organism: Arma custos (assembly GCA_037127475.1). NCBI lineage: Eukaryota > Metazoa > Arthropoda > Insecta > Hemiptera > Pentatomidae > Arma > Arma custos. Next base: position 20,381 of record JBBAGI010000168.1, on the reverse strand, counting down.
CAAATAAATCATATAAAAAGTAATAAAGTTATAAGGAAGGAAAATTAATAATACAAGTCACTACATAGTTCTTATAGGTATGAGCTAATAATTATAACTGATTAGAGATCACCTGTTTGGTAATTGAAAAGATGTAGGAATAACATAAGTTTGAATGAGGACAGGGAAGCATGGCAGATATTTTGAGGGACAATAGATAGGAATTATTTTCAAAATATTTAAACTTATAATAAGGTTTTATACATCTTTATCACCACTTTTGGAGTTCGTCTCGAACATGGAAAAATATCCTTTTTTTTCTTCTTTGGTTAATTATTATTAATCATTTGAAATAACATTTCTGGTGAGTGAATGTTAGCGAAAAAGCTTCTTTATCATCACACGATTAAAGTTTAATTTCTGTTCAGTTATTTTTTGTTCTTGAGCTAGATTTCCCATAAGCAATTAAAATATTTAAAAGACATCCAAACAAACGTATGTCTCCACATTATAATTCAAAATATTTTAGCTTATATTTCTCAAGCCGCAAATTGCTCAGGATTATAGAACTGAGACAACTACATCTTTTTAAATTAATAGAAAAAGATTTCATTATTTAAGAATGTGACATATATTCTCAGCTCTCCATGCAATGGCCTAACGTTCATTCACTTCAATTCATATACATCCCATTGAGGCTTACCAATATTTATTAATAAATAAGAATTTAAAAACCATTATTAGCAACATATAAGTTATATCATTATATATTATCTCATTAAATTTAAAGCTTTGGTAATCCCCAAATTGAGTATGTGGCCGGTATCAATACCTAAATGGGAATGATTGATCCAACGAGACCGTTTATTTCGTATTAGGCGACACACGCAGATCGCGAGCAGAACCAATAAATTTCAACATAATGCGAGATTTCAGATTTTTGTTTTAATAGCGCGAATAAAATATCATCACGCATCTGTAGGCATAAGCACGCGAATCGGATAATAAATACGGAATTGTGGATTAGGTACAGATAAAACAATACCAGTTTTATTTCGGACCGTACACATACCGTGGGGTCGATATTGGATTGTATACTATGGCACCCATGGCAGATTTCAAAATAATTATCCCTTATCTAAGTTCTTTTATTGTGACCATTAAGTCATAAAGTTTGTTAAAAATGATAACGAAAATCAATTACTTTGTTAATTTCATCAAGGAATGAATTTCCACTGAATATTTATACTCTCACACTGCAAGGAAACAGGCATGCACACGCCAAAGCTATCTCAGCGGAAGATCATTCGTTGTACGAGTCGGTAACAGTTACTCGACTTATAGCACCACCACCCGTAGAGTACCTCAAGGCTCTGTATTGGGGCCACTAATGTTTGTGATTTCCATAGCACCCGTGGTCGCAATGAAGCACCCATAATTAATGGTAGCAGCATATGCGGATGATATTGGGATTTACGCCACCAGCATCAGCATCCCACATGCCCTTAACAAGGCACAAAAGGCGAATGAAACCATAGTGAACGAGCTGAAACTGATTGGCATCAGGGTGAATCCGTCTAAGACGGATGCCATCGTAATGTCATTTTAGAATATGAGTAGGAAACCTAAGACTGCGAAGATAGAAGATTATCCACTTCAATCCTTGGCGTTACCTTTGATAGGCATCTCACCTTCTCAAAGCATGTTCAGGCAAGATTGAAGTTGGCACGACAGAAATCCCAGGCTATACCATCTGCTCTGGTCGCCGCAGCTCTCACTGAGGTTGAAATTACAGATCTACAAGTCCATCATAAGACCTGCGTTGCTCTATGGTGCACCACTACTGAGACACCTCAACAAAACAACGCTGAAGCGCCTGCAGCATTACCAGAATTCCATCTTTGGAAGATCGTAAGTGGCACATCACTCGAGGGGGCACTTAACCCACCATCCGGGAGGAGCTTCGGCTTCCCTCGGTGCCCGAGTACATAGGTCGGAGGCACATCAAATTTTTTGATAGGCTCAAGACCTGTGCGAACCCCCTATTTAGGGACTTAAAACTTTTATCTAGGGATGAGGTATGTACTCCCTTGTCCTTATTCTTCCTTTCATTTCCTACTTCCTTCCTCCTCTTTCTTCTTCTACAACTATTTCTTGATCCCACTAAACGGTCCCTCCCTGTTTTGTATTGTATAAAATCAGCGGCCTTGAGCTGGTTCAAATAAAAAACGCCTTCAGCGGACTCAGCCCATTGTAACGCCTTAAAATGCCAAAAGCTAACAGAAGGCTTTTGATTATATAGAAGCATTTGCAGGTATTTATTGTAAATTTGTTTTAATATTGTAAATAAAATCTTGGAGGATGTGAAAAATAAAAGTTAACAATCGCTATTAATAATAATAATATTAGATTGTTTAAGATTATGAAATTTAGTTCATTATTTCCAGCATTAATAATTCAAAATATTAATTGAATAGTTACTGGTTATTTTTATGGTTTATGAATATTAAAGGGTAAATTGTAAAAGTCACGAAGAGAAACAATTCCTAGCAAGCATTAAAAAAAAAAAAAAAATGTTTCCAGTATTTTAATGATATTTGATGTAATAATCATAATTAAAAATAATATTATTTTAAATTTCGTATTATTGTTATGTACAATAGTGTAAAGAAAACGGTATCTGTATTTCATGTTGTCGCTTCGAAAAGTCATAACTTTTAACCGTTTCCTTTATAATATTCTCGAAAATAAAAATAATTTTATTCCTTACTGTATACAGTTATTATTAATGACAACGTTACATATTAAAGAACCGATTCATATATACTCTTTACTAGACTGTTTAGGTTTTATCATTCATTATCTCGAATTGGTTGTTATTATTTCGAAATGTTGAAACGAATGATTACCGAAATATAGGTAGACATTCATATTACAATCTTTTTATTACACCAAACTCACTATTTGAAGGAAATTAGATAAAAAAGGTAAAACTTTGAGTGACTTAACTCGAAGTGACAACCTTTTTTTTAGATTCAATATTTCTTTTAATAAGTCTAATCATTGTTCCTGAAATTATTCGATATTGTCAAGTAACGATTTTAACATAACTTATAATGGAATATTTCATTGGAACAAACGAATTTGTAAGTGACCATAGTGTCTTCTTAATGAAAAAAATCTAAAATAATATAATTATTTTATTAACTATGTTATGAAATGAAATTGTTTTTGAAAAACGCAATGTTTTGCAAATAAATTTGTCGATTTTTAAAAATAAATAGCAATAAAGTGCTATAGAAGAGCCGTTAGTAGCCCCGGGATAGAAATAATTAGAAAAAGTAGGCCGTAAAGTTGATCCCAGACCCCATAAAACTTTGATGCGGGCACTAAGATTTATGGCGAAAAGCTATTTCCCCACTTACCTGATAGTTCCATATACTTCTTTGACTTTCCTAAAGAGTTTTCCGCAACGCAGGAGTAGTTGCCGAAGTCGGCTGCCTGGACGTGCTTTAGGGTCAGGGTGTGCTTGTTGCCTCTGCTCTCCATGGTTCGCCGCTCTGTGGGATCCAGCATGAAGCTATCCTGGTACCACATAATCTGGAATAAAAAAGTGGTGGTGTTTAGTAACTCACAAGTAATATCTTGAGGTAAAAGTTAATTCAAAGATTAATAAGAGGTTATAATCGAAATTAGGCCTTACAAAATGCAATAGAAAGCATCTCGAACGAAGATAAGAAACTTGGGATTCATTTTTATGAACATATTCTCCGAATGAATCGGTTATGGAGACAAATGGAGAGAAATGAAATAGTTAGGGATCCTATCATACTTAGAAAATGTTCAGGGATGGAACTGTCCTTATCATAATCCAAGAAAATCAGAAGAGGTTGTTGGCGTGAGCTAGGGCGACGATTCTCCGTTGAGGAAAGAATAAGAAAAAGAGATTTATCTGCTGAATTTCAGAAAAACATTATGTGGAATATATGGAGGGATAATTATCATAAATGCCAGGATAAGAAGAAATGAGGCGTTAAGGATCAGAATCGAATAACTGCGAAATGTCAACAATTTATTTTTTTGCATTTTTCGCTGATTTAGTCAAAGAATTTTGTGCTCCCGAACCTTCAGTTTCAGGACTGGACTATACTAAACCATGATAGATAAAGTGGAAAAGTGTTGTGTTAGACGAAATTGCTTGACTAAAACAAGCAGAATATGTGAAAACGTCATCTTCGGTATGAATCGGTTCGTTGCTTGGCAAACTTTTTTTTTTTAGAATAATTTATTGATATTTATAACTGTAATTATATTACATCAAGTAAATCTGCTGTATGAATAAAGGACATGAAAAAAACACTTGTGGAGAAACTACCTATTGATAGCATTCCAATAAAGTTCTATAGTAGAAGGTCTCGAGGCCATCTTCTTTTCAGACGCCTCGGAGGGTTATCAGGAATATTGTGGGAAGCAAGTTGAGAGACTAGCGGATTCAAGTGTGTATGGAGCTTTTTATGGAAGGATAGGTATCTATTTTGGGCCAAATCAGCAACATATGGGATATTAAGATCATGATGGATCAGTTTGTTTGTGACATAATAAGGAGCATTGAGGATTTTACAAAGGATTTTGGATTGTAAGGATTGGATACGAGATGAATTGGATGGTTTAGTAGAGCCCCAAAGCTCAACTCCGGATGTCCAAATAGTTCTGATAACTGTCATGTAAATGAGTCTTTTGCAATTAATTGGGATCTTTGAACGTTTGTCCAGTAAATGTTGAAGTGGGCGAAAACGTCGAGCAGTTTCTTGTCTTTTCAGTCTTGTATGAGCTTGGCAAACTTAAAACGACCACTGCGTATAAACCTGTACGGATTCGTGAAGCGTACAATGTCCGAAGTAAGAAAAAAATGAATGGCTTTTTGAAATATGTAATATGCAAACTATACTTAATTTAATCATTTAGTTATATGATACATAATAAAAAAATAAGTACCTATATAAGAAGTGAATTATTATCTCTTTTCTTTTTCAAGCAGGAAATTACCGTGATTTAATCGATTTTAACTGTAAATATTACTATGGAAAACAGAGGGGATACTATATATACTTATTGAACAATAAACAATTTATCAAATTATGAAAAGAAAAATGAAAAGCAAATCTGTCAATTGAATACTTTAGAAAACTTAGTGTTTAATAATTTGTTAGTATACTTGGTATAATTGGAAGTTTATATACTTGTATGAATTGAAGGTATATATTCCAAAAATCCGATTTAGATGATTTTTTTCTTAATTTGGATATTTTGATGCCGCTTTTGCGGACATTACCAATCAGACACTAAGTACTGAAAAAATGCAACGTAAAAGATAAGTTAAAAATTATAAAATTCAAGTCAATGCTGGTATTAATAAAATATATGTTCAGTTAACATTACGGTTTTAACTGACTCGTTGATTAGATATTTATAAAAACTAATATAGAAATTATAATTAGAAATTTTAAAGGTTATTTTAAAAGCATTTTACCTCTCATAATAAAAGAAATTTTTTAAATATAAAAAGATGATTAAAAATGTAAGTGGAACAGAAATGAATTTCATGCCTATTTTCTCTGCATTCCGAAGCGAATTCCGAGGATGGATCAATGGAGATTCCTTCAAGACTGAAGAATGCAAATTGATAGAAGATGGGGTGAGATAGGTTCAGAGCCGGTCATTTCTCTTCTCATTCCCAAGGGTTCCGTTTCATTTAACTCGAAAATATTGATAATCATTCAATATAAAATGGATAACTCCGTGTAAGAAAAAAGGTTTATTTTTTGTTAGAGTAGACCTGTAAATGTTTATAATTTATCACGGTTTTATACGCGAATGATAGCATAATTGTAAAATTTAAGAAACATCAATGAAATCTTGAATGAGATAAAATTTTACTTTTAAAGAATTCATCGATGTAAAAATGTTTAAAGGTAACACATACGATTATCGTGACAAATTAAATAATAACTTATAAATCATACCTCCAGAAATATATTTTAATCCAGAGCAGTTTTACTTTAGTCTTTATAAACTGGCGTATTACATGGAATATCATATAAATACAGGATTTCATATCGTAATTTGATTAATTTAAGACAGATATGCAATTACATACCAAAATTCGAGATATATATGGACCAAAACCAACTATTTAACACTACGCCATCAGCAGAACAACAAGGATTGCAGAAAATTGTCTTCTTTTAAAGTTAATACATATGGAATATTGTAAACCGATACTGTATTTGGGATCAATGTTTGATAGAAGTTTGAATTCTCATATCTTATAATCACTACTTACATCGGGTGTTTTTCATTATTGAAATCAAATTTATATTTGTTTATTATGAATTGAAGTATCTGTTTAGGCATTTTCATGGTATATATGCAGTTTTAATATAGTCAGTAGTGTTTATTGATCTTTCTTGGGTTTCACGTTCGGTAGAAGAATGAATACTCCAATTCTATAATTAGTATTTACAACAGATGTTTTCATTATGCTTCTTTATTATCCTGCCAAAACTGAATTGTACGGGGGCGCCTTGTGGTGCAGAAGTTGGCATTACTACCTTCTTTGTCCAAAGTAGTGGCTTCGAAGCCCTAGGAATTTTTAAAGGAAGTAAAAAATTCTTGGTCCTACAACCACCGTTTCTTAGATCCTCATATCCTCCTAATGCCATACATCTTATCAAGTAGGGTCATTTTAGGAGCTCTGTCTGTCGGGAGCTGAATGTGTCACAATAGACATTAGAGGCGTCTTCTACAATCTTATTCTTGTATCCCCTGATAACTGCGAAGGCTGGAATAACTTTATGTTTGCAAAATATGCTTGGTTACCCGATCTAACCTTTTTAAAGGAGTATTCCTCCACGTATCTCATCCGGTGGGAACTTTTGGATTCACAAATTTACCAATATACAGTGAATGCAGTTTTAATGTAGTATGCAGTTTCATAAATGTGTAATTTTAAAATCCTGATTCCATCAATTAGCTATCAAATTAAAACCATTAATTTAAGATCATATACTTTTGAACGATACTGATTAAATGCTTAGTTATTTTTTAGTTAAAATATTTACATTGTTTCTTCTGTATTATAATTTAGGAACGAAATTAGAGTACAGAATATGGGAAAATTCCTCTACATGGCAGTAAATGAATGGACAATGAAAAAAATTAATGTTCTTAGAACAAAGTACTATTTAATCTTTTTATATATATATATATATATATATATATATATATATATATATATATATATATATATATATATATATATATATATATTTATTATTCTTATGATGGTGACAATTTTTAAATATTTTTATTTTGAAGAGAAAGAAGCCGGGATTCAAACCCGAATTGACCGTGGAGAACACGGAGAACCCGGCACAGACACATATTTCTCTTCAAAATAAAAACTCCATACTACTAGCGGATTCAAGTGTGTATGGAGCTATTCATGGAAGGATAGTTATCTAGTTTGGGCCAAATCAGCAACATATAAGATCATGATGGATATGTTTATTTGTGACATAATAAGGGGCATTGAGGATTTTACGAAGGATTTTGGATTGTAAGGATTGGATAAGAGATGAATTGGATGGTTTAGTAGAGCCCTAATGCTCAACTCCGTATGTCCAAATAGGTCTGATAACTGCCATGTAAATGAGTCTCTTGTAATTAATTGATAGCTTTGAACGTTTGTCCAGTAAATGTTGAAGTAGGGAAAATCGTCGAGCAGTTTCTTGTCTTCTCAGTCTTGTATGAGAAAATAAAAACTAAAAAAAAAAAATATTTAATCTTGATTGCGCACTTGTTGTAAGCTGCTACTACCATCTTGGAAACCATACGGCTGTTCAAATTTCATCAGTTGTAAATAAAAACACATTTTCCGGTTTTGTCTGAAAGAGTAGACATATTCCGTAGACCTAGATGAAAAAGCTACCGTAGCCGGTAAGCCCATAGTCACCGGCATCTTTCATAAGCCAGCTAACAGGTTTTTATTCATAGCGATGAATAAAAGATGTTGAGGAGAAGAGAGGACGGAGCGATAGGCTCAGTTTTATTGCTGTTGCTGAGGAGGCTGTTAGGATGATCTAGGGCTCAAGGATTATATTCCAGCTGCGTCCGGCGGCGGGCCAACCTCCAGCCTCCTGCTCCTCCGAGCAGCCATTGGCACCGTTTCTGCATAATTGATATTCATGGAGTTGTAAATCATACTTAATAAATATCTTTCTTTATATTCACTATTGTTTTTACAATGCCTATTCAGTTCACGCTCGACAAGTTTGCTATAAAATATTTTTTCATTTAACGAAAAATAAATAATTTTTATAAAAAACGGCTGATAAGAGTGGGCTAAAAATATCTTCTCAGAAAACAGAAATAATGATCAGCAACAAAAACTAAAGAAAGAAAACAGTGAAGACTAGATACGGGCAAATAAAATTATTTAGGAGATATCATCAGCAGGAATGGATCAGACAGATCTGCAATGGAAGATACAAGTGCCTAAAATTATAAAAACCTCACAAAAGACATTTATAATAAAAATAATCTGTCCAACAATGCGAAATTAAGGCATTGCGATGGTACTGTAAGGTCAGTGATTTTGTGTGGCACAGCAACAGGAAATTTCTCAAGCCATATAGAGAGAGATTTAAGAGCCGACTGAAAAGCACAATAAAAATTAATGTTCTTGGGGGAGGATGAATGAAGGATTGGCCGTTTAGCAAACAAATAAAATAAAATTTAAAAAATAGATTTATAATGTCTCTACCACTACAACCCATGAAGGATATTGGGCTCAGTATTTGGTAGAACTTCAATGTTGGGCAATGTTTTTTTGCAGGAAGATAATTTGACCGAATTTTCTCTCAACCACTAGCTTTCTACTGATTAAGAGTTAACGCTTCATAGAGCCTGGGTGAGTCCCAGGAGTGTTGGTGGATCCCACACTGTCCATCTGTAGTTATTAATAGTTTAAATAATTTCCCTGACAAAGTCGGACTTAAACCCGGATCCTTCAGCATGCATCAGAGCGCGCTAGAAACTGAGATACCACTTTCCCAAAAATAAATTTATGCTACCTTTTAATTATAATCAATAATAAATCTTTGAGTCAATTTTTGATTGTTATATCTGTAAAATTATGCAAATGAGAACAAGGTGGATTGTTTTTTTTTAATAACCTCTTTGTCATCAACGCACAATTGGTACAAATATAATGATACGTACATTTAGTATTCATATTCAGGTTTTCTTTCCTTTTTTATTTTCTTTATCCTTCTTTTTATCTGGCATCACGACCCACACGATGAGTCAAATCCAACAAGAATTGTCAGTCCTCTCTATTGAGCGCCACTGCCTTCTAATTTCTTAGTCCAAGTTCTGGAGTGCGCAGCCACACAATCCTCCCACTTGGTCGGACATAATTTTCAATGGGATATCGCCCTGGTTCATTCTCATGACATGACCAGCCCAGCGGAGTCGAGCGAATTTGATGAAGGTGACAACATTGACGTCACCTTACTCCAAATCACGCTTATTTCGGCACTTGTTCGTCTTCTCCAGGTACCATGCTCACACATACCTCCATATATCATATATATATCCTGGGCTTTCGGCATCGTCCACCATTCTGAACCATACACAAGCAAAGGTCTGATAAGCGTGTTGTATATCCTAGTTTTAGAGGCTTTGGACAATACGCTGCTCCCCATATGCTTTTGAAGTGCGAAGTATGTGCGGTTCGCGGAAAGAATATTTCTTCTTTTATGTTATTTTTGTAGTTGACTTGGGACCTTCCTCTGGTTTTATCAACATTTATCCTTAGGCTCAAGAATAACTAATAATATTTTTTTTTGTTTTCACATCCTCCAAACTGTTATTTATAATATATTACAAATTTACAATGAATACATGCAAATGCTTATATATATAAAGGCCTTCTGTTACCTTTCGGTATTTTAAAGCGTTACAATGTGAGTCCGCTGAAGGCGGTTTTTATTCGAACCGGCTCAAAGTCGCTGACTTTATACAATGCAAATACAAAAGAGGGAGGGACCGTTTAGCGGGATACTAATAATAATAGAATAAAAAAATATTTTTATTTTATTAATGATTTTTATAAAACCGGGAGAGAAAAAAAAATAAGTTTGGGGATTAAATAAAAATAGTATGTGAATTTAAGATAAAAATAAAAAGGAGGAGATACTGCAGGTTTAATAAGGCACCTAATATCTCAATTCTGTTTAGGAACCTTAATACTGCCTTAAATTTATGGCATCATATTTGAACAGTGTAGTAAGTGGATATGGAGTTATATATTAGTTCAGGATATAGAAATACAACCGAAAAAGTTATACATTTTACTATATATATAATCCACTCTAGCTAAGAAAATGTTCCTGAGACGTCTTCCACTACCAATATAGCTTGGTCCTAATGTTTTACTTTAATTAACTTGAATTAAAACAAATTATACAGTCTCAGGCATTATACAGGCATTTATACAGTCTCGTTTAAACTATGTGTATGTTTTATTTAATTTATTCGAATCGCGTCCCGAACGAATTACAGAATTGCAGAATATACTGAAGTTAACAAGAATATTATGTAAAATTAAATACAGGAATAAAATAACCCATATTAGGCAATAATTAATATTTACGGTAGCGTTCTGCTGATTGGCATTGTTTTCATTTGACAGGTATGGACCGAATATATAAAGATAAAAAAAAAAAATAGAAGTTCACTGAGAGTCTGAGATATTTTTATTAACCAAGAAGACGATATCTTATTATAACTGAAAAAAAAAACTACTTACATTTTAAAATATTAAGGAAAATTAATTAAAAACTCATAACTGAAGTAATAAATAATAATCATATCTTTCGGTTTTAAATAAAATGAATGTGACATGCATTTCAATATGGAAAGAATCAAAATTATAATATTCAGTATCTCTTGCCCACAAAAACTTGAATTTTTAAACAAGTCATAATCTCGGCTTAAGATTTTAAAAATTATTATTATAGTTATTATTTGAAAAACACGATTTTTTTTAATCAAATAGTCAAAAGAAAAAGAAAATTTGATCTGTGTTATCTAAAAATAAATGGTTTTCCAAACAAAAACATTCTAAGAAAAAAAAGAAATTTACCTAATTATTTTACAGGACAATTAATAAAAAAGCTAACGCAATCAGAATCAGAAAAAATCATGTTCATCAAGTTAAAGATACTGTACAAAGTGATCTTCTCAAATCAACATTTAATGAAAATGAGCAAAAACTCAAGAAGATACAAAGTGATTATTAGAATGCAAGTGAAAAAAAATACTAAAGACTTATACATTAGTAGTATATATATTGAACGTCTTGGAATAAGGTGTCTGTCTCTGATTGATGTCTTCTTGTACTGTTTCTATCTACTACAATTGTATGTGATTCATTTTTTTTTAGGATGTAAATCATATTGAATTGGCAAAACGTTGACTGATCAGTTATTTCCCAGTATTTTTAAGGTAAATAACTTTTTTTGTATTTCACCTGGACTCTAGTAATGATATATTTCAATTAAAAATGGCAGGAGGGTATTTGCTTCATGATAAGTTTCGTAAACCGTATCTGTTGTTCCTTAATTGCTTTTCATCTAGATTGAAATATATATAAAACGCACATAGTGTCGTTTCAATATCGAAATAATAGATGTTTTTTAATTCTTCTTTTATATTATAAATATATAATGATATTCACTATAACAGACTCACTATTAGTGACAAATGATTTAGAGCAAATCATGACACTAAGCTCATTATTAAGTAAAATTCAAAACATGTATATAGCCTTGAAAAGGAATAACAAAATAGCAGCGCTATTACGGGTTCTTTCGCATGTAGGCGTAAGCGGCAACGGGAGGCTAAGGGTGCACCTACATTGGATCCGATGCAATACGATCAGAATTCGGAAGCAATCCAAATGACTGAAATATATCGAGAGTGCCTACATTGGATCCGCTCCGATCCGATCCATTTTTATCCGAACAATCCGAGCGATTTAGTCGCTCGTGGAATCAAAATAGTTTATTTATACGGAAGCGCCTACATTGGATCCGATGCGATACTGGACGATCAGCTGCGATTTTCACATTTCAAAATCATTATTTTTCAATCCGAAAAGCCAGCCTTTACCATGTGTGGCAACTTAACATTTATTGTCTAAAATGTTTATTAAAAAATGTACATTGTAATTTGATAATTAACTATTATATAAATATCCGTCATAAATCAAAATTAAATATTCTCAATTCTCATTAACATATTTTATTACTTATCTTAATGAATCATTAAATATAGTAGCGAAGGTTATTTTTCCTCTATCAGAAATGTACATAAAAAATATACCTACATAAAATTTTAATTCGTCAAATAAAATTGGAAACATTAACTTTTGATAAAATTATCATCGTAATGTTTAATTTATTTGTTAATCAGTTGGCAACATTGGGAGGTAAGGGCTTTTCTGATTTTTTATACTCGTTTGCAAAGATGAACAACAAAATAGACAAAGAATTACTCATAGAATTAGTTCGAAATGAGCCTCGATTGTTTCATCAAAGAAATAGGTATTATCACAATCGAGAAAATTAAATCATTATATAAAACACGAATATATAATAAAAACAATAAATTCTATTTTTTTTATTGAAAAGCAACTACATTATTTATTTTTTCTTCAAACAGCAAGACAAAAATATTCTAATATAGTAATATTAGCTCATTGTTATAACATTAGGTTCTTTAAATTTATAAAATTAAGATTATTTATTAATTATTTTTAATATATTTATATTTCACTAAAATTTATATAAAATATAAGAAATGAAAGAATAAAATTAATACTATTTTATTTGGAAGGCAGTGACTAGTTTCACTATCGGATTGAAAAGAATAGAATCATGTCGGATCTGATCCAGTGTAGGCACTCACTGCGTATTTCAGTTATTTGTTTTTTCAGCCCACCATCCTATGCGATAGAATAGGATCGCGTCGCATCGCATCGGATCCAATGTAGGTGCACCCTAAAGCAACAGCAAAAACCGGCGACTTCCCCTTCTTGAGATCCACATTTTTGTCGTAATGTTTAAAACTTATATCCGATAAAATTAAAGAAAATTGAAACGAAAATCGGGAGACGCTTCAGTCAAATAAAATATAAAACTTGGATCCCTCCAAACAGCCTAACGTCAAAAGAACGCAGGCAGCATAAGAAGCATACTAAGAATCGGACATACAAAGCTAACTCATCTCGATCTATTTATAGAGCCACATTTGTGATAGTACGAAACTTACAATAAGTAATCTATTTGAATGCGAAAAATATCAAAGAGTTGTATTTGAAATCCACAGTTTCGGGAAAAGCACTCGAATGACCTCATCAATCGATGATACGTTAAACAAAATGAAATAAAAAATAAATATAGAGTGTAATAGAATAATTTAAATTCATTTCTTAAAAACATTGTTTCAAACGTCCTTCATAAAATACAAAAAGTAAAATATCTTTATTATGGAATAGGTTAGGTATTAAGGTTAAGAAGAAAAAGCATTTTCGAAAAGAGAAACAGTAGCGCAATGATGTAAACCTTTTCTAATTCGGGTCTTTACGAGGACGTTAAAGAGGCTAGGTGATGGGCGCAATTTATTTAATGGGAGTGCTCTCCCTCGGAGTAATAAAATTGATCAATGATTATCAGGAGGAGGCCCCAGGGGACATCGGGTCGCGTGCCCTCGGGCAGTTGGGCCCCATCTTTTATGCATTCCCTCTTCAGGAGCGATTCCCGACCCCTTCACGATGAAGTTTTATTTCACTTCCAGTTGCCGCTGAGTGGCTGGATCATGGCTATGGCTATTGTCAACTTTATGGCAAAGGGGGGAGAGGGTAATTGATTGTTGATTATCGGAAGGGAGGGAAAGAAAGAGGGTCTCATGGGCTTCTTATGCTTAGTACTAGAGATTAAAATCTGTTCTGGGATCCCAATTAGTTCCATAAGACTCATAAACTTGACAATGAGTCGTTACGACAGTAATGGGGTAACCAGAGGAAACATCCCACCACCTCCTGGTGGTAAGAAAATTCCTGAATCATAAAGAAGGCAACAGCTGGAAAATTTAGATAAAAATGGCTGATAAAAAACTAAATAGATGCACAATAAACTTACCAAGCATCAAAAAGCACTAAGGAAATTCAATAAAAATAATAATAAATGACACAAAAACAGAAGAAAGGAAACCATACAAAATAGGAAACAGAACCTATGTTTCTGGCCAAACACAAAATGATTGAATTCTAAGGAGGATTTTTTTATTAATGTTTTTAAATATTGGTGAAAGAATAAGGATACATGTAAATCCTTATTCTTTCACCACAGTAAGGATTTTACATACAATAGAATACATTTACGAAAGACATTTATTGAACATAAATAATCCAAAAGTATTTAATTGATTCAATTAGTTATTTGAAACAAAGGTAAATTAAAAATACAACTTTGGCTTAATTAACAAAATTGACTTGACAAAATTGAAAACTAAATATATAAGAAAGTAAAGTACAAACAACTGTGGCAATGTCAGGCTTTATTTGATATACAAAAGCCGAAATCTAATTATAAATGATTTTTCCATTTCTTTGACACCTACAATCTAGTACTTTTTCAGAGTGACCAAAACCAAGAGTGTTATTACAATTGTATTATTAGTCTGTAGCTCAGAGAAAGTCCTAAAAGCCTTGGATCTTTAAATCAATTCTAATAATTATGATAATTTTAAATAAAATTTAATTACTCAGTTATAATTTTGAGTATTAATTCTTGTAGAAAATTATAATATGATTTCTAGAAAACCGAAATAATGTTGAGGAATATCGAAGGAATACCAAAAAACAGATTCTCTTTTCTTTATAACTGGATTGTAATGGATTTAATCAATTTGAATAATACAACACACTAAAAAGAATAAGAACAAATATATAAAAATATATATTATTTCAAAATGGTAAATATCAAACCGGACTATAAAATGGATCAAAAGGATTAAACAAATTTAGTGCTTTATTTTTTACCATGTTTTAAATTTAAAAAAACTTATTTCCTAGAGTATATAAAAGAAAAAATACTTGATATTTTGTAAAACAATAATTAAAAAGTCCTGATTACCTAAATATTAAATTTATTTGTATTAAAAAATAGAACGCATTTTGCTCATAAAAAAGTTAAAAAAAATAGGACTGCTGCTTTTACCTAGTCCCTATATATTTGGTTTGAATTAGTTTAAGTTATTTTTATGAGCGTTACTTTCTAAAAGGTAGCTGGTTTATAAACGATGCTATGAAAGTTAAAAAAAAAAAATAATATGTAGGCAGACTCTGATAAAATATTTTTAGTTCATAATACAAATTTAACTAATTTTCGTTAAATATATTATATAGGAACTTTAACCATCCATATATTACACATGATAGTAACAAACCGTTATTAATAATCGTGAAACAGTAATATACTATATTGTATTAGTAATACAGATATATGCTTATGAAAAATGGTAAAAAAGAGTATGAAAAATTGTGTTTATTTCGATTTTTATGAAAATAAATTTTAACATCAAGAGCATAACCCCGAAGAGGAAAACGTAACAGACAAAACGTCCCTCTCGAAAGAAAAAGGTAATACCTCATTTTCAATTCAGTGGTTTTGAATTTATTTAATACAGCGATCACTGGATGTTAAAAGACATTTTCCAACCCGTAAATACTTAAATAACCTTAAATAATTAACTGAGTTTGATAATTTAAATTGTTTTTCATATAAATTTTTTAAGTCTAAACATAAATATATCATATATGTCTTATATTCCTTAAACAGGATCTGATTTATGTTATTCTCAGTGTAAAATTAATTAACTACACCGTTGACAACGGTCATTTCTCATTACACACACATATATATATACATATATATATATACATATATATATATATATATATATATATATATATACATATATATATATATATATATATATATATATATATATATATATATATATATATATATAAGCATTTTAAAATAATTAAATTAAATATTGGGCCACTGATTTTCGTTATTCGAGCAGTGGTAGCAGCCTATGTGGATGATATTGGGATTTACTCCACGCGTTAGCGCCACACATGCCCTTAATAAGGCACAGAAGGCTGCTGAGGCGATAGTAGAGGAACTCATGCTGAATGGCATCAGGATGAATCAGTCTAAGACGGATGCCATCCTATTGTCATTCACTGTAGAGCCTACATGTACATATTATATGCCCAACATGTTTTAATTGAAATTTTATAAAATAAAGGAGGTTCAAAAAGAAATAAAATAAAATAAATCAAATAAACATTACATAAATTAATTATACTTAATTTGAGTAATGCATTATATATTTTGGTCGAATATCAATAACGACACTCCCGTGAAATACCCTATTATAACTTTATGCTACAGAATAACCTCATGTAAGGCATAATATTATTAATGACATCATATATTACAAAACATGTTATAATTGCGGAAACATGACCTGTAAAGCCCCGTACTTGGATTTTAAATGTACAATACCAAAATCCCTTGACACAGGCAATAAATGATGCCATGTTTATATAGAATAGATGAATTAATTTAAAAACGTGGCACTGAACGGTGCTGTCGTACCGCAATTAAACATATCAATTGCTTTACCCCATGTACAAGGTTTTCCTCGTGTTTATGGATTTTTTAATCATGTACTTTTATATAAAAAAGAAATCACGATTAATTTATCTGTTAGAAATTTAAAATCTTATATAGAGTAAAGGTTTGATTATAAACCGCTCGAGTTTTAGTTAAGGCGTGACTTATCATTAATGAGTAAAAAAAGAACTTACATTACATATGAACTGTAATTTTTTAAAGTGGCACAAATTTATTTTTTTCCTGGTGTCGGGTTATTATAACTTTTAGGACTTACCAAAGAATGATATTTTTAACACTGTATACCTTTTAAATTTTATAAGAAATAATAATCATTAAAATCAACTTTTATTCTAGATACAAATAGCCATATACCACATTCAAAAATAACAGGTCATATGTTCTATTACTCACTAATAGGTTTAGTGATATAGTTAATTTATATTCTTTTAATGTTTGTATATGCATGACAGTTTGATTTGTGTTTAAAACGTCTAAATATACGAGCTAACATAAGGAAACTAATTTCACTTTTTTCATTTTTAGTTTTCACGACTAAAATTTCTTATGAGAAACAGCATCTAAATGTTTTTCAGTTTCTTTATATAACTATTTTCCTTGATAAATAGGGGATCGAAATCGTCTCATTTAATCAAAACTCAACTTAGCAACATGGTATTGTATTTTCTCTTACATGTTTTCCCTCAATTTATGTTTTATGAAATATGACATATCTTACTAATATTATAAATGTGAAAGTTTGTATGTTTGTCTCTCTTTCACCCAAAAACTACTGAACGGATTTGGATTAAACACTACAGTACTATAGGTTATACATCAGAATAACACATAGGCTATAGCAAGCGCGGATTTAGGGGGGGCGCACGGGGGCACGTGCCCTCCTCCCCCCTCCCCGACTGTATTTTAGGTATTGTGGAGAATCCTTAATAGGAATTAATTAAAGGTAAATCAAATGACAATAGTAGTTAAAATAACCGAAAGAACATGAGTGAAACAATTTTTTTGATATCCTACTAATCTTACTAATATTATAAATGTGAAAGTTTGTATGTTTGTCTCTCTTTCACGCAAAAACTACTGAACGGATTTTGATTAAACACTACAGTAAAATCGTTTATACATCAGAATAACACATAGGCTATAGCATGCGCGGATTTATGGGGGGCGTACGGGTACACGTGCTCCCTTCCCCCGACAGTTTTTTGGGTATTGTGAAGAATCCATTATAGTACATAATTAAGGGCAGATCACATGATCATATTTGTGAAAATAACAGAAAGAACATGAATGAAACTATTTGTTTTGATATCCTACTAATCTTACTAATATTATAAATGTGAAAGTTTGTATGTTTGTCTCTCTTTCACGCAAAAACTACTGAACAGATTTGGATGAAAATTTACAGTAATATAGGTTATACATCAGAATAACACATGGGCTATAGCAAGCGCGGATTTAGGGGGGCGCATGGGGGCACGTGCCCCACCGTCAGTTTTATAGGTACTTAGGAGAATCCATTATAGTACATAATTAAAGGCAAATCACATGATCATAGTTGTTAAAATACCAGAAATAACATGAGTGAAACTATTTTTTTTGATATCCTACTAATATTATAAATGTAAAAGTTTGCATGTGAAAGTTTGTCTCTCTTTCACGCAAAAACTACTGAACGGATTGGATGAAACTTTACAGTAATATAGGTTATACATCAAAATAACACATGGGCTATAGCAAGCGCGGATTTAGGGGGCACGTGCCCCCTCCACCCCCGACAGTTTTATAGGTACTGTGGAGAATCCATTATAGTGTATAATTAAAGGCAAATCAGGAATTTAGCATCTTGAAATTTGTACAGAGGTTCTTTGTATGATTTAAGAAAGAAATTAGGATAATTCCACCCCTAAGTGTTTTCCCCTTAATATAATAGGGGTTCAATGGTTGTATAGAATCAGTCAGTTTTGAAGTTAGACATCTGAAATTTCGTAGGAGTAACCTATAGTTAAAAAAATTAAATTAAATTATTTATTTTTTTAAATTATAGTTAAAAAACACTGTCAAGAAACTTTATGTGGTTGTCCAAATTCTATGCGAGCGAAGCCGCGGGCAAAAGCTAGTCAATAATAAATTTAATAAACTCTTGTCTTAAGTGTTTATTCAAGAATGAAGGTGTAAGTTATTAATTATTTATGCCACTACAATATTTTTAAATAAATTAAAATTCAAAACAAATGAAAGGAAGAAACTGACTGAACTGTGGTAAACATAGCAATAGTTTACTATAAGGGATAAATGGGAAAATTCGTTTTTTGTGGCATAGTTATTACAATTTAATTTTTCCAGTGTAGAATAGTAACCGAATATATTTTGAGCAATACTAGCTATTGAAAAATAAATAAGACACCTTAAAATGGATAAGTCTTTTCAAATGTCCTAGATGTTTTTCTTTCAAGACTTATCTTAAATCAACGTTAATTCTAGGATCGAAAGTTAATGTATCCAAAATATTTACCTAAAGTTGATTAAAATAAAATTCATTAAAATTACCTAACGTGATAACTGTTAAATGAAACATATTTTGATTTAAGTGATGATATTCATGTTGGGAATTTATGAAAATGGTTTGCAAGTTAAAGTAACTGTTTGGAAACAGACGATTTCTGAGAGGAATAAAAGGTTCTTTGAAGAGAGTGGCAAGGAATCGCCTAGTAACCAGTATAGTAAAAAAAAAAAAAAAAGATAAAAACAAGTGGAACTGTTTCCTCATCAAAGAAAGCTTGTCACTTGGATAGAAATGTTGTGATGCAATACACAGTTCAGTCACCTTTTTTTCTTTCTTTTTTTTCATTTCCTAAATACTGGTTATTGAAATGGTTATTAAATCAATATTCAATGGAACCTTGTGACAAAAAAGTTTTAATATAACGTAGTAATAAAACGAAATCGTTCGTTTCATAATAAAACGAAATATTCTTAAACAACAAAAAAATAAAATGTAACATGATGTAAAAACTAAACATTATTATAACTTGAAATTTTACGTAAGGATATATTTATAATTGCATATGTGGTAACAGTTAGGAAATAAAAAGCACAATTCTTAAGTACACAACAACAAAAATAAAATTCAAAAACAGATTAAAAGAGCGTAAATTAATAACAACTGGTGCAGGGTTGGATATGTGTTTTTTTGTTGAACGATATTTTAAACTTTACTAAAAAGTTCTCAAACTAACTCCTTGGAGTTGTTAAATCATCTGTATCTGAAGTCAGTTCCGTCAAAAGAAACTTTACTCAAATCAAAAAAATAATTATGAGCTGATTTTTTTTTTTTAAATTTCCAAATAAGAAAAACAATGTATTTTCTGTACATATTATAAAACAAAGTCTTCGGCCACGTTTGTTCGAGGTAAACTCAATAACTACTGCACGGATTTTATTACGGTTTTCCCCAATAGATAGAGTCATTCACCTGGAAGGTTTAGGTACATAATTTGTCGAGAATTTGTGTAAATGGGCTGGAATATCGATGGGTTTCACCCAAGACGCTACTTGCCTAATCTC